>JAJOOF010017398.1:0-17050 GCA_029582545.1 Solanum lignicaule | reverse complement strand
CACAATCACTATGCTGAGTCAGCAAAAAAATGTCAAAATAACACAATGTAATCCTATATAAGCTAGGTGTTTAAAATGAACAAAATCCAATTGAGGTGTATAAATGAAACTTAGTACCAATTTTAAGGGGTCATCGATGGGTTCAACCTTTTTTGTCAGTGCATGTTAGAATTGTTATCAATTTCTATTCATCATCATCACTTGATTCTGTTTGAAATTTATATGTTGATGAATTTTCCTGTTGTTTTGAATAGTTTCTTAATTTTTCGATTCTCAGGTAAAAAAAACAATGCTAATACGCATTTGTTCATGAATCTTTACCACAATGTTACGTTGTTGGGAAAATCATACTGACTGTCAGTTTTTTGCTAATACGTACTCATATGTTCATGATTTTTTACCTTGTCTTATAGAAAAGAAAAACTAGGTTGAACTGAAACTTCATTACAACTTGTTGGGAGAGGCCATATATAAAGCCTCATGCAGCATGCCAAGCCGACTTGTGGGCGGGGGATGAGTCAATTAATTTACTTCAGTTATAAAACTTTTTTTTTCTACTTTATTAGAGGAAGTTGTTTTCTCTAGAAAAATTGTTGGACCAACCAAAAGTCCAAAACATTTTCCCTACATAAATTTCTACTATACTGTTCGAAATATAGGTAGAGGAACTCCATCTTTGAAGTTGCAGTGAGTTTTTCATTCACACATCTTAAATTATTCTAATTGATCCTAAATGCAGCTTCAAATCTTCGATCTACCTATTTTAATTTGTCGAACCACTTCCTTTTCAATGGATTTAGAAAATATTTAGTTTTTCATTTCTTGGGTTTTACTGAAAATGGAAAATTATTAAATACTTATAGAGCCTCTTTGGCATTGCTGTTGGGAGGTCAAAAGTTTTAAAAATCAAGTGTTTGGCAAACTCTCAAAAGTGCTTTTAAATAGAAGCAGAAACAATTTTTCTGCTGTTGGAAAGAAGCTAAAAAAATTTGATTCTTAAAAAAAGCAGAAGCAAAAGTAGAAAATTATTTTGTTGATCTAAATAACAATATAGAAATTCAATACTCAGAACTCGACTCAAGAACTCAAGAACTCAGAATTCAACGATACTTCTCATCTATATAATACTCAATTCATATGTTTCATGCATAAATATAGACATGAACGAATCTAATAAAAAATCTTAATGCATAACATATATGAATATAATTTAACAAAGAATCCAGAACTCAAGAACTCTAAGTCAACTCATCGCAAGAATGCTCAAATCTAGGGATAGAAATCTAGATTACTCTTTTACTAATTTGAAAGTAGATATAGGGTGTGACGACAAACAAGTCTAACACTATGATAGCCTTACATACATGGAAGAAGAAGGTTCTTGAAAAATCTTAAATAAGAACTTGATTAGAAGCCCTGAAACCCTAGTATGAAGGTTAACAATCAAGAAAACCTTTGTTGAGATTCTTGAATTAGTGTCTTGAAATCTCTATGGCCAAGAATTATGATTTTCATTAGTGATATATAATTGTGTGGAGAAATTTGAGTTGGAAATATTGAAATTATTGGAGAAAGACTTACTTTGAAGAAGAATCTTGAAAAAGACTGAAAGAATCTTCAATGGAGTCTTTTACTTTGATTTTGGGTCTTTAATTAGTCAAGATATTTGTTTACGATTTTCTATCAGGTGAAAGAACAAAAATGACCCTTTTTAATGTTTTTCCGTCAGCTAATTCGTCGCTGCACTGTACAAGGTAACTAAAATGGTCATAACTTTTTACTCAAAACTCGGATTGTTGCAAAATTAGTGGGTTTTGAAAGATGATTCAAATACCTCTAATTTGATAGGTTATGGGTGACATAACTCTTTAAATATAAGAGATATGGTTGTTTGAAGTTGACCCAAGTAGAATCTTACATCAAAACTTAATCAATAAGGAAACTTTGAACTCAACTTTGTGCTAAAGGATTCTAGTGACCTTAATTCATATCTAAATGTATTTCCACACTAAATAATTGATCTTTAAGCATATGAGAAATTTAAGAATCGCCCGGTACGATCTTACATGTTAATAAAGAATAGTTGAGGCCTTAACTTACAATATTTTGGGATTTTACATTCCATTCCATAGATTGAGCTTGAATAAGTGAAGAATATTTATTTGTGTGAATTGGGTTTGTAAACCTAGTTGATCATGCTAGTTTGTTAGATATCATGTTTTAGGTGTATTTTTTGAATTCTCAAGATTAGGAACATGTTGATTGTGGTATGTGATCATTCTTACCTTGTGGTTGGCCTCAATTGTTTTTACAGTTTATTGTTTGAGCATGTTTGACCTTATTCTAGGCTTAGACTAGGGCTAGGCGTAGTCGTGCTATATTTGGAGTTGTTTGGCCTCATTCTATTTTGACATCATTTTGGATGGTTAACTCCCTATAGACTGGTGTAGCATACTTGAGTCTGATATAAATAAGCCTTAGGTTAGTCGAGGACTCATCTTTGATATCCTTCTAATAACTCTCCCTCTTTGTATGCCCCCATGAGTTGCGTTTGGGATTTCAGGCTTCACTGGGTGATTAGGCACTTGAGTTAATTGGTTCAAGCTTGGAGTAATGTGTTGATTATCTAAAAGTATATGTTGTTCCACAATATTTCTTTAATGATGACTTCATATGAGGTCCTTTGGAAGCCATTATAGTCGATGATTCACCTTCTTGTCATGCTGCCCCTTATCCTCTAAGGTGCTGATACACTTTAGCTTAAGCCTATTCCCCCATTAGAAATCATCTGTGGTTTGAGGTTGGGGTTCTGTACACCTTATCTTTGGGAGGCTATCTAAAGTTTAAAGTATGGGCTACGCCTTGTCTAGTTCTTCACACGCTGTGACTTCCTAGTAGATTTAGCTACTATGTGCACCTGTCAGAATAATGGGGTCTATTAAGGTTTTCACTTAAACTTGCGCATTCGTGTACCTTCTGAGCTTATGGGGATAAGTGAAATTTAGTTAGTTGAACTTAGTTCTTTTTCTCTTATTTGTACACTCTTGTGCATTTCTTTTGAATTCCGTTTTGACCTCTACTATGTCTATATTCTATCATTTCATATTGCTTTTACTTTTCATGATTAGTTGGCCTATGAGACCTACTAAATACATTATGTTTTGGTACTGATGCTACACTCTGCATATGTTCCGTGATGTAGGTGTGAGCACATGCTAATAACATTGATCAATCAAGCCCATTGTAGCTTCATTTCTAAGGTAAGGGTGAGTACTTCGCATCCTGTACTTACTAACCACTACCTTTATTTTGATAGATAGTATTTTACTTTTTGAGACACGCTTTGTATTTTGGGTCCATTTTTGAAAATTAAACTCTTATGTTTTGACAACTCCGTACTTGTGACATCCAGGTTCTAGGAGGGATCTTTTGTAAATATATCATTTTGGTTTGCTTCCATTTGTTATTCCATTTCTTTTATTGATTATTACTTCCGATTTATTTCTACCCTTAAATCTATTACTTGTTGTTCTGGGTTACGAGTTAGCTTACCTATTGGAGCATTATAGAAGGTGTCATCATTACTCGAGGACGTCTGGTCATGAAAAACATACTAGTAATAATTTATCTAAAAAATATTTTTTAAAATGACGATTTTTATTTATCCCATAAGCTTAGTTTTCTTTTTCTTTTAATTTGGGGTTGTGAATCATAGTATAAAAGTTAGCTGATTATTGTGGTTTATCAACTATGTGAACCATTTATGTCTGATATGACATTTTGGGATCTGAAATGTTAAGAACAGTCACCTAGATTCCGTAGTTGATGGTATAATGATACCTTTATGATATATGATGTATCATTATACCTTTATGATATATAATGTATCATGATACCTTTCTATTACATTACATTATAATTTAATTCCGATAGATGATATATCATGATACCTTTATGATAAAACGTAATGCATATTGATACCTTCCCAATATATGATGTTTCATGATGCCTTTTTGATACATTACATAATGATACATTTCCAATACATGACATATCATGATACCTTTCCTATATATGATGTATCATGATACCTTTTAGATACAACATATATCATGATACAATAGATACTTTAATGAAATTGCATATGTAGTTGATGCTGCATGTTTAGATAATTATCCTTCAAAACCAATTCTCTCATTCAAAGAAGTAATGGATTAATATTTACCATTAATAATATTTACCTGATATGAATAATCACAAAAAGTGACAATTTAGGGAAATCTATATTTGAACTTGAAGAAATTAAAATTAAATCGTTCTAAATTGGTAGAGTAATGACGCGGGAGAGATACATCAATAATATAGGTGACTCAATTTTTTAGTGAAAATACCATTTTTAATTATGTGTGAAATAGAGAATTAGGTATAATCATCTAAATTTGCTATGAAGATGATATGGTAGCTTTGTTAGGTAAATATTTTAATATAGGATTTTATGGAGTAAATACAAGGCTTATGTTTTTCTAGTTGTGTGGATTTTCAAATAATTATTAAGTCAGGTCCACCAATATGTTTACTATCCCATTAGCCAATTAGTGATCATCAACACCAACCCTAGGTGTATAAATAGACCATTATAGTTGTAGAAAAAGAGGGTTTCTTTTCACCACATTGAACGACTAGGGTTATCTATTCAAAACATAAACTAATGTTCTACATCTTCTAAGGACATTGGACTATGGATAAAGGAAATTCATCCGATTTGTGTAGGTTTTCAATGATCAACAACGCAAATCCTGATAGTTACAGACTCACTTCCGCAGAAAATAATCTTGTAAGTGTTATAAACTAATATTTACCAATTGAAATACTTCAAAAACAAATAAACTTACATTACTAATTAGATTGTCATCCTAAAATTTAAATTCATGAAAATAACAAAGGAAAGTTGAGTTTTCATTGTTCAAAATCATTGTGGAAATAATGATTATTTAATTTCAATTGAATGATTTGTGTTATATAAACTGATATTAGAAACTAGATATTTGCTAACTTAAATAATTTAATGGAGCTTGTAACCAGGCATATATAGATAGACAAAGGACACAAATAATTTTACAATGGAATAAATTTTGATTCTAATATGATAAAGAGTTTTTTTTTTTGTGAAGAAGAAATCTTTTTTATTCCTTATTTTTATAATTCTTTAGAAGAGTTACAATATGTAGTCTCTATCATTCGTGTCAAATAAATTATGATGAAAAAATATCTTTTTGAAATTATTCTAACTTCTAATAAATTCATACCAAACACAGGGTGAAAATAATCACATAGTCCTTGTTTCTTTTGAAGCTAAAAAAAGATTTTGATAAGTCATAAACTGCACATAATATTTATCCTATTTAGACTATGAAGAATATTGCTTTCTTTCTATCTGAAAGTGATAATAAATACACAATTTTTTTCACTTTAAATATGAAAGAAAAATATTATTTACATTTGAAGATAACAGTTGATGTGCTACATATTCTCTCTCATTTCTTGTTTATCTACCATAAGGAAAAAAACACACTCCCTCTTAATCACATTTCTTTGTTCCATTCTATATCCGTGTATGGACTTTTTTTTTATCAATATTTGCTACTGTAACGATCTGATCCATCGTTATTCAAAAGGCACCTTGTGTGGATTACCAAAAATTCTTGAAATACGGTTCAAATTTAAAAGTTGGGTTAGACAAAGAAAATTTAAGAATTTAAATGGATCTAGGCTAACGTCAGCCCACCCTAATAGAAAGTCTCTTTCTATGGCAGCACCACAATAGCACCTACATTGCCGCTATAGTTGGGTTGGAAAAATTAGTCCCTAGAAAACACAATATATTTTATCATTTCTCCCACTTTTATTGAAAAAAATAGAAAAGGTTTATTCGAAAAAATTTCCTAACCGACTCTAAGTTTAAGAGCAATGAAGGGGAGCGACTTCAACGAAAAGAAGTTTAAAACCCATGAATTCTCATTCTATGTCCAACAGGGATCTAAGTTCGTATCTAGAGTTCTTCGGTAGTTGCTTGGAGTCCAGGTTGGCTAGGTTTTCATCATAATTGTGTAGTTCCACTTGTCTTTATTAATATAATATATTGTAGTTTGTCAGAAGTTTGTATGTATAGGCCTTTAGACACTTAGACTAGATGTTAGAATTTATGGGTAGTTGTAATTTAGGTTGAGGATTGATTTACATGGTCAATGTTTATCTTATGATGAATGATGGGTGTTATCCTATAATACATGACTATGGTTAATCAGATTATCAACGGAGAATCATTAGGGAAATATTTTTTTTGGGTAGGTGATGGTTGTTTATTTTTCCTTTGATGTAATATGTGCTTGTCAAAAGCTTTGTTAGTATTGCATGCATGGTATATGATTTTAAAAAAGGAATAAATATCATCTAATTGAGAAGTATTTTCAACCACATTCAATGAATATGATTACTTTAGTGTACAAGTTTATTTTTTTATTAATTGTATGATTGATTGTTGGATCGGGTACAACTCCTTGTACATGATAGTCCCACGGTTGAAAAACATACCATGCTTGGTATATATTAACAGTTGGCTCGGGTAACATTCCTAGTATGGGGATATCCATACATTTTTTACTCGGGTACCACACCGGTACATACCAACGATTGACATGGGTACCGTGTTAGGTGCACTAATAGTTTGTGTGTCGATTCAATGAGAACCAAGTTTATTTATTAATGACGTGATTGTTGAGTTTTGGTTTCGTGAGTTGAACGGTCTTATTTATTGTGTTATATGTATCATATGTTGGTCCTTGAGTTATTGGGTGGGTGTATTTAAATGCTTGGGTAGTTCTTTAATAGACTGGGGTGCATTCTAAATATCCTAGTGAAGTTTGAGGGATCCTTAGAGGCCAGGGTTATTTGAAGGGTGTGATAATTTAGTTAGATCTTGTTGTAGAGTTGTGGATCATGTGAGTGGTGAATGTTAAGTCTAGGTGAGGACTGGAATCAGGGTTATTTTTCATATAGTGATTATAATTGAATGTTATGTGTTTGATTAAACTTTTTTAGGGACTTGGTGTTGGCATGAGAGCTTGACGGAGAATAATAGTCTAGTTAACAACGTTAGTAATGACCTTGTATTCAGGAAATCTCTATTTGATTGAACGGGTTAGGTTATGATCGAATACGAGGGTGGAATAACCCAGATGGTGGAGTTGGAAGTGGAAAGATGTGGATGACTTGAGATAGAGTGTATGAGTTCCAAGGTAATGCTACTTGTAGTGAGACTGGTTATTGAATGGATCAGGAAAAATCTATACTATGAATTATCTCATGGAACACAATAAAAAATATAGTAGATTACAGCCTACCTCATAGCCGATTATCTGCACTCTAAGTCCGCTGAACTGAAGTTTCCCCCATTAAGGAAATTATTCCACTCAAGTACCTGAGGTTAATGGTAAATATCCTGTCACGACCTAACCCACTGGCCGTGCGGGCACGTATCCTAACATCTAAGTAGGAGAACCTTCATATTCCACTAATTAAAAATATGCAGAAAATTTAGAGTTTAAAACGACTCTACGTTAAGCCAGATCACATGTTTATGACGGAATGTGGCAACCGATCCCATATTTATGACAGAACGTGGTAACCGATTCCATATTTATGATAGAACGTGGTAATCGATCTGAGTTAGTGTGTCGGAACGCAACACCCAATCCATTCAACAATCCATAATCACAAGTATATTCTCATAATCATACAATCAAGTCATAATTCATGTCATTCAATCATTCAACTATAATCAATTATGATTATTGTGATCAATAATGTAACATTCGCATACATACATGCTTCATAATGAAGCAGGAACAAACATATATCACACAATAAGAATTCATGACCATCACCTACCCTAAGTCAAGAAAATAGGGCCTTTTCTCTACAGTGTACGACTAATATCAGACTTAGGAATGTATGCATAATCAACCCTTTTTCGGTGCACAAAATGTCTACGCATGAATTCTACCTATAATTTCAACATACTACACGGTGAATAACATATATATAACTACTCAATAATTAAACCTACCCTACCAGGGTGCCAAGCTACTGCACGAAATTACAACTCCAATTATGGTCTCCAGAGGACAAGAAGGTGAATTTGGCCAAGATTTTGCAAGGTTTCTATCTCCTTATGCTAGGAATCTCCTCCTCCTTTCACAAGCCTAGTGCAACTTAAGGAGGTTTTCTGGAGTGTTTTACATATAATTTTGGTGTTTTTGGAAGAAGGAGAAAATAAGGTTTCACGTTATTTACATTCTGTCACGCCCATCAAGCTCTTGCGACAAGTTACCCCCTCGTGGCGCCGCCGCCCTAGCGGCGTTTGGCCTACCCTGGCGGGACTGTGGCCCAATATTTTCCCAAAGTTTTGCTTTTACTAAGTAACGACGGTTCAGGTCATTACAATAGATACCAATTTAACCGTTGTTCGTTCCAAAACGACTAGTGAACAGATCGCCACGCGTCCTATCTCGGAGTACTTTTGAAGTAATGAACTGATTCGCACGGAACAACGACGAATGGACATTTCTCAAATCTAGAACACGAAAGGCCTTATACTGAAGGGGGTCGGTTAGGAATTTAAGGCAACACACGGAGAAACGAATGTGTCCAACTTACACAGCCTGACCCTGCCAGGGTGGTAGCCTCTCCGCTGAGGCGGGGCCACTATAGCGAGATATCTCCCGCTGCAGCAGGAAACGTAACTAGTAAAGGGGGGAATCTGGAATGGCTTCCTCATATCTCCCTTTTCTTTGCTCAAACTCTCCCCAAACCCTCTCGATTTACTTTCTCTGAACATGATTTCTAAGGTAAGTTTCATGCTCATTATGCTCTTTACTTCACTACTTGATTAACATCGATTACATTATGTTACCTAATTCATTAGAAACGGTTTCCGGGTAGTTATTCAAAAAGTTTAACATAGGTTGCTAGTTTGATAGAAGAAACGTAGCATGGTTTCTCTCCTTACGTCCCCAACATTTCCACAACATCCTGGGGGTAATGATTTTGTAAAAATATGGTTAAATTGGTACTAAAATGGTTGGGAGAGGTTGAAAAGTATCTTCATGAAAAAAGTGGATTTGGACACTATTTCGAGGTTAATTTGCTAAAATGATTGCATATTTAGGTTCTAGGATACTTACTATATTCTGATTTGCTGAAAGTTTGCAAAAGTGAGGGTTTTTAGGTTGAAGGGGACATGATCATGCCTGGTGTTCGTCCAAGATGAAGGCTGCTCTAGCAACCTTCATCGCGTTGCAGCGGCCTCCGTCATGCCGCTGGGGTGGGATTTAGGCCGTTGTGGCGGGAATCTGTGGGGTAATAGCCCCTTGCCACTTAAATCAGAAATATATTTTTCTCTTCCCTTTTTAGATTTAAATTGTCTAATGCTATCGTGTTCTAATGTATACCTTCCAAGTTTTGCAGGTTTCTCTAGATGGTTGGTGTCAATGAAGAAAATCTACCTTTCATCTGGTTTTCCAATGTTGGCAGTCTGGAGACGCATCATGACTACCGGATCAAACAAATTTTGCTGCGAGAGAGGTTTTGTCTTACTCAACCTGGAGGAGAAGGCGGCTCCCTTTAATTATTGCCTGATAGAGTTCGGATGGGCTCCACTGGCTGAGGCTCCCCCTGTTGCACGTTCTGACTTGGTAAGGGAGTTCTATGCCATTCTACCTACTGTTCGCTGGGATGACTCTCACAACATCATCCGCATCCGGGGAGTTGACATCCCCTTGAAAGCCACAACCATTAATGAGGTCAAGCTGAAGGAGATGGATCTGAGCTGGCTGAGGGATACGCTGGTGGAGCCTGTGTGCCGGGACAAAGTCTATTGGCCTACTACGGAGGGCATCACTACACGAACTGGTCACCAAATGCTAAGAGGTGGTTACACTTGGTTACAAGGAGGATCCGCCTGTCGGGTAACCGTACAGACGTAAAATTTCCTTAGGCCTTGGTGGTGGCGTGCACGGTGCAGGGCATTGAGCTGAATATGGGGGCGCAGATTATCTCAAAGTAAAATATGTTCTACCGGGGTAACAAAAAGGCCTTCTTCCTACTCGGACTCGTGATTGCGCTATGCAAACAGGCTGGGGTACCCCTCTTAAATACTGATGAGGTACTTCCTATGGATCCCCCCCTTCACCTTCGTTTGGTTAGGCAGGGCTCTACTTCCCAGAGTAAGAGGAGGAGGACGGATAGGGGCAGTAGCAGTCAGGCAGGTGCAGAGACGGACAACGAGGGAGGCCACAACACTCATTTGACTAGGTCACAGCCCCCACTATTAGGTGCACAGGTGGAGTAGGATTTAGTAGCTGTCCGGAGGATGTTGGGAGGCTCTTTTGTTGACACCACTATGATCCCACCCAACACTGCCTGGGAGGTCAAGTTGCTCCATCGCGAGCTATGCCAGGAGAGTAGGAAGGGTATTGAAAGGGATCTTCTGATGGTCCAGATATAAAAGGCCGTGGGGATCATGCTCACCTTCGTCGCCCCCGGATAGGAGATTCCCCTAATCAAGAAAGGAGATTCCCAACATTTTACATTCATGGATGAGGACGTGAAAAGCCTGGTGCCCCCGGAGGATCTAGACTCTGACGATGACACCTCCTAGTCCCAGGGTTCTTGATTTGGTTCTTCTCCATTCTTGGGCTTGTAACTTTGAACACTACTATGATTTTATCTTTTTTCCTTAATTATGTTTTGTTAGCATATGGATGCTGGTTTTTGTTGTCTTTTGCAGCCAATATTTAAATACTAAGGTTTTGACTAACTGTTCTATTGCTGAACACTGATTGACTTGCAGGGGTCAGTTCAGATTCGATTCGGGTCTATATGTGTGACCGGGAAAAACAGGGGAGACAGGGCTGAGATTATATATCTTGCCCTGTCCCACTCTAGTGCGATAAATCCCGTGCTGGCAGTCTCGCCTTGGCGGAAATATCCCACCCCAGCGGCCGTGAGGGAAATAATACCGAGGCAAATAATTTTCTAGGGTTCTTCTGTTTTCTAAAATCTAGCAAAGGTTCTATCCTTTACTAAGAATTTTAGGGTAATCCTCTTAGCTAGGATAATCATTGTCTACCCCAAGTCAATCCAACGATACGCAATCCGACTCATTCTCATTAATTCAACACCACAACCCACATATCCCTATGATACACCCGGACACTCAGACGGTTATAAGTAAAGGGCAAGACACGTTCAGATCTTCCCTATGAATCACTTCGTAAATTATTTAGACCCTTGCATTGAACTTAGTCATGACCTTCTTCTCACAACAAGTTTCACGATACTCGAACAGTTACCACTTGCACAATTTCAACAAATCGGCCAGCACATTGCACATACCAAAGTTTTAGACACGCATTTATTTTGCACATAATCGTATCATCATATCCAAGCAACTACAACTCCCACATTCATAGCTAATTTAGACAACAAGAAGCACACATTCACAGTTTCTGAGATACAATTCACAGGCAAGTCCAAATTATTAGTTAGTTCGCTCCATGGATAACCATTTCTGATCATCCATAAAGTTAAACAACCCCTAAGGGTTAATACCAAATGGAACAGTTCCAATTTACCTAGCTTGTGTTCCTTCAGTCGTGACAACCACGTCCGGTTCACTTGTTGAGATAACAATTCGACTCAACTCATACCACAAGCGACACTCGTACAAAATGAGAGAAAAGGTGGATCAACTTCCTAGATCGCTTCCTAGCTTCCTGATGATTAGATGTGGACATCAACACACCAATCTGCAATAGTATAGTCAACATTTTGCTCTTGTACTAGGAGGCTGGTAACCTGGGCTCTTATACCAACTTGTCACGACCCAACCCACCGGGCCGTGCGGGCACCTACCCTAACACCTAAGTAGGAAAATCCTCATATCCCACTAATTAGAAAAATGCGAAAAATTTAGAAAATTGAAGAATAATGGAAATTCATATAATATTTTTATTAAAACAAGAGTTTAAAACGACTCTAAGTTAAGATTCGTAAGGTAATTAAACCCTAGGGATATATTCTAAACAAGTACCAAAACTTCTAAGATTACAAAATACGGACGCGATAACAAGGACACAACTCCCACCTTGTGGAAGGAAAAATAGGAGCTGCTGGAGATTTTCCTTCCTCTTCACCTATGAAACGTCACGGATCCTGCAACCAAACTATGCCCTAAAAGTCATAGCAAGAGTAGTATTAGTACAACCACACGTACTGGTAGGCATCATCGGTCAACCCAATACCCACCGCATAATATAAGAAATCAACCAGTGAAACATGCAATAAGACTAATCACTCATTCACCCTTCCGAATATTAATATCATAATAGTTCACATGCCTCTAACCCCTCACTTATGTCGTTTGTGATTACACCTAATCAATTAATCCCTTAAGGAAGCATCCGAAGGTACTATTACTAACCCGGCCAATAACTCACGACATACCCATGCGTTTCCCCTATCTCTACTCCACTTATGACCCCGCGTTATGCCTATAGAAGCTTATTATCCACTTATATTACCATCCCCTAACCTCAACAATAATACCCATGACCTCGTTCTAAATAGCAAACATGG
The DNA here is from genome assembly GCA_029582545.1 of Solanum lignicaule. Lineage (NCBI taxonomy): Eukaryota > Viridiplantae > Streptophyta > Magnoliopsida > Solanales > Solanaceae > Solanum > Solanum lignicaule. Next base: position 4,354 of record JAJOOF010017398.1, on the reverse strand, counting down.
AACCGGGACCCTTAGTATCCCTTTTTACCATACTACAATTCACAATTTATTACAAAATTATGTATCCCCAATAACTTACAACATCGTAATCCCTACATATAAGAACATAATGTACATTCCACCAATCATTTCATGAAACATGCCCAATTCCACATTCTCAGATATACGAGCAATTACACATATATGACAAGTCAATTGTCCTCTTATGGAACCCAAACCCAAACTGTTAGTATACCGGTAAGTGTTGCCCGATTCAATGTTTATGCCAGAATATGGCAACTGATCCCATGTTTATGCCTAAACATGGCAACCGATCCTAGTTAGTGTGTCGCAATGCAACACCTGATCCATTCAAGAATCCACAATCAAAATCACAAGTATATTTTCATAATCATACAATCAAGTAATGATTCATGGCATTCAATTATTCAACTATCCTTTATTACGATTAGTGTGATCAGTAATGCAATATTCACATACATACATACTTCATAATGAAGTAGAAATAAACATATATCACACAACATGAATTCACTACCATTACCTAACCGTAATTCTCAAAAATAGGGACTTTTTGTCTATGGTGTACGACTTATATCATACAGAGAAATGTACGCATAATCAACCCTTTTTCGGTGCACAAAATTTCTACGAATAAATTCTACCGTCAATTTCAACATACTATGCGGCAAATAACAAATTTATAACTAATCAATAATTCAACCTACCCTACCTGGGCACCAAGCTGTTGTACGGAATAACACTTCCAATTCTGGTCTCCGGATGACAAGACACTGAATTTGGCCAAGAATCTGCAAGATTTTACTCTTCTTATGCAAGAAATCTCCTCCTTCTTCTTTCCCAAGACTAGAGTAACTTAGGGAGGTTTTCTGGGGTGTTTTACGTCTAATTTCGGTGTTTTTGGATGAAGGAGAAAATAATGTTTTGCATTATTTACATTCTGTCTCGCCCATCCCGCTCTAGTGGCAACTGACCCCGCCGTGGCCCCGCCGTCCTTGCGGCATCTGGCTCGCCCTGGCGGGACAGTGGCCCAGTATTTTCTCGAAGCTTTGCTTTTCTTAAATAACAACGGTTTGGGTCGTTACATGTCCTCCCCAAATAGAATGGTCTTACTCATTGATGTATCGGTACCTAAAAAATGGTAGAATGAACAAATGTTTATTATAAATATTCGAAAATGTCACAACCCTTTGGGTCTGACACAAATTAAAAAAGAAATAATTAATAGTATTATGGGAATAAATTGAACTTATGATAGATCTAAATGTAGTAGCACTTTTAATAATTTCCTTAGACTCGGAAGTTATTAAAATTGATTTTCCCTATAATTCATAATTTGATTAGAAAGAAATATAAAAGTACTATGAATTTGTTTTATCAGTATTACAATGAATCTTTAGAGATACATGATCACATATTGAAACACACTATATTTTTATGGATCTAAGCTTCTTCTTTTTTTCTCTTTGTCTAACCAATTATTGTTTTACTTGATGAATGCAAGTTCTACTAAAGGAGATTGATCATCTTATGCCTGTCCATAAAAGACAAATAATTGGGGCTATGGGTGAAAATTTAATATAATTTGTGATAAGGCTAAAACTTTTATCACTCATCCAATGAATTTAGTAAAATGTTTGAGATGCATGACCACACGAATAATTAATCTTGTTACATAATGATTAAGATTGATGATGAAATATATTTAACTTTGACTTTTTGTTTTGGTATTCTAATTTCTAGCACTTTGATTAAGTTCTTATGATGTGACTGCACACATAAATAATAATAACTAGTGAGCTAGTAGTTTTTGTCTTTTTCTTGAAAACTTTCTCTATTTCTTCAAAAAATATCTTCGTCTTCAAAAATATTAAATCAAGTATTTCTTATTTTCTACTAGAATATGGATAACCATCATGATATTTATGGTGATGAAGAATCACTATTACTGGACGTGCCCATATCTTTTATCACACCACAACTATCAAAAGTTGATGATTTCAAGGTAAACTTTAATTTTGAGAAGTTCCTCTAATTTTAGTTTTATTCCGTATAAGCCATGTAAAATATTTTTTCTATGGATACTTGAACTGCTTTTTTATGTTAATTGTGTTATGAAAAAAACTCTCTATGTCTTTCTCTAGAGAAATACGTATAGATAGATTTATAAAAGAGTGAAAAATTTCATTCATATATAAAAAGCTAGTAGGTCATTCAAGATAACTTTCGTCCATAAGATATTATTCATTGTTATATATTTAACGGAAGAGAATGAACGTTTTCAAGTGTTAATACAAATATTTTGTTTCATATCCAAATTTTTCAGGATTGGGAACATTACCATAATATCACCTTGCTTGAGAATCAAGTTACGAAAAATCTCAAACCTCTTTGCTTGTTTAGATTCATTATATATGAAAGTGTTCTAAACCATTTATACCAGATAAAAACCTTAGATTAGTAGATATTAAATTAGCATGATAATATTGTTGAAAATTGAACAAAAATTGAATTACTGTGTGTTTTACAATTTCTACTAGAATATTTATAAGAAACACAAAGTATATTGTGGAGATGCAATAATGGAAATTTTGATATTTTGTATCGCACCTCAAGCAATGTTTTACAGGTAAGCTTTTAAACTTTCCTTCATTCATTAGCATGCATATTTTAAAGTGTTTAATTTTGTTCCTTTTAAGACTTTTAGAGAAACTTTTGATGCATTTTGGAATAACTTTTTTAATGTTAGTTCTCTTATGAAAGAAAGATAAAGTTATCTAACTAGTCAAAGGCTTCATTTCTCCTTTAAAGATTTTAAAATGTTTAAATTACATATATATATATATATATATATATATATATATACACTACCTTAAAAGCATGAACTCCCAAACTTGGATGTTGAATTGCTATAATATCCCCAATTAAAAATACTCAATTTATTTTATTTATTAATTTTATTATTTGTATTATATTAAAAATAGATACCTTTTGACATTAAAGGGTTGTGATTTTATCAAAGAGTTGTGACTTTTCAAAAAGGTTGCAACTTTTTTGATGGGTTGTGACATTTTTGATGATTTGTGACTTTCCGAAGGGTTGTGATTTTTCCAAAGGGTTGTGACTTTTCCAAAGGTTTGTGAATTTTTCAATGAGTTGTAAATTTTTTGAAAGGTTACCACTTTTCTAATAAGGCAGAATTTGCACCTATTCATACTACTATTTGTTAGCTATAAATAGAGTAGTTTCCACTCACTTTTAAACTACAATTTTGTTAAAGTTTGGTACTTTCTTCTTCTTAAAAAATCTCAAGGGTTATTTGCAACAGTTGATTAAGTTTAAAATTCAACGAAATTCGAGATATCACATAAGAAAGAGTTGATGAACAAATTATAGCAAATCATTCAGCAATTCACACTCGTACTTTTCTTACGATTTTCATGAGTTAACAGTGACAAAAATTTGTGGGAAAGACAATAATAATAAATAAATATGAAAAAAGTCACATGATTTGGGTAAGATATTTGTTCTTTATTTTTTCATTTTTTATTCTCTTACCCTCACGGAGGATTTTCTTTCTAATTTTGCTAAAACAACGGGCATCAACATAGTCTATTGAATTATTAGTTTGGATATTAAATCTACTATTTCAAAAATAGATTTTAACTTTTACTTATAATATGATAACATAGTCATGATAATAATTATTTTTAAATAGATATGTAAGTAAAAATGAACGGATGAAGTAAATTTTTGGTGGCAAGAGATTTCAATCAAATGGAAAACTTTAGTGAATATAGTATGAACATATATTTTCGTCTTCCTTCTTCGTTGGTTATGTATTGTTCCATATATTTTTTTATTTTTTTTTTATGTTCATATTTGAGTATGCAATTTTTTTTAGTATGAATTTCCTCTTATTTTGTGTTCATTTTAATTTGAGAAAATGTTATGTCACAAGATACAATCCTTGCTAGCTATATAAAAATAGATAAGAATATAGTAATTGATCATAAAATAATCTTAAATCAAATTAAAGATTCTACAAATAATACTAAATTTTATTCATCTATTAACTTATTATTGAAAAAGTTTAATATTTTATATCATGATACATCTCCTATAAGATACTAGATTCTTTCATTAGACAACAACTATATGATATGTATGCGGCAGAAACAAGGAGAAGACTACAATTCTACAAAGATAAGGTAGAAACTTAAAGAAATGAAATTTTTTTTACCAAAGGTGATGTTGTTCATATATTATAATTAAATTATGCTACTGAAATATATATATATATATATATATATATATATATATATATATACTT
>JAJOOF010017397.1:0-25346 GCA_029582545.1 Solanum lignicaule | reverse complement strand
TAATAAATATTTTTTTCTAAATTATGTTAAAAAAAAGTACTACAAATCACAATCGCTAAAAATTTAAAATATTTTTAAAATCAGATAAAAATTTCAATAACTTCTCAAATTCCATAATATGACATAAATTAAAATAAAAAAATATATATATTTGGGCCCCGTGCTGGCACGGGATCCTATATCTGGTATATATAGTAGTGTCATAAACTTATGATGGAAAAAAACAATTCAAGTCTTTCTTTTTTTGCATGTGTGTAATGAAATGTTGTTTTTCATGAATTTGATTGCAGTGGCATTGGATACTAGTCAAGTGAAAGCACAACACAGATGTACCGAAATTCTAAATCCAAAATGATGTGTTCTTTATGATTTCAAAAAAGAATTCTTTGAGAAACACAATGGGAATGGTTTTTGCTCAAGTGGTGGTACTATTGGACAATATGTTTGTACTTGTGTTTACAATTGTAACCTTGATGAATTAAATTCTCTAAATTAATTTTTATTTCAAACACATAAATGATTTACAAGTGATCTATTTGAAGGTTGTTCTTTATATAAGAGAATGAATGTTTTAATCCTTTTCTAACAATTATTTTTTTATTTAACCATCTGAATATGAAACCTGATAATGCAACCAAACTGAGTTCATACCATGTAGACTCATCAAAGGAGAAAAACATGTACTTTCCACAATAAGCTTGGTGCAAATTTTATAAGTGTGGTATGACGATGTATTGTCTAATCTATGAGGATCAAGTTGTTTTTCCTTTCCTGAAACCTTATATGAAAGTAGACCCTTGGCCATTGTGAGACACATTTCCTTCAAATTTTGTGAATCTCCTCGGGATGTATCCGACATTGAAAGTACTATTTAATTCCAAGTTTTCATCTAAAGCCTCTGATGAGTGTGTATGAAAGTTCACTAAATTGTTATATAAAATTATTTTCGAAACCTAAAATTGGCTTGTAGTCTTTTTCACAAACCCATGCCTAATATTGGCTTGTCCTTATTTAAAACTAAATAAAAATATAATTAACATATATATATTTCTTTGGTATGGTTTGATAGTTTTATAATCATTTTTGTAAAATTTAAATCGTACCAAATAATTCGGTGTAGTTACAACTTGTCATGTGCCAATCGACCCGCACTGGACACTCAATACCTTATTCAACAGAGCTAGCCATTGAAAAATAACTAAAAGGAAACAACGAGGGCCAACTAGGACATATATCATAACGACTAAAATACTATGTTTTGAGCAGTGAGGTCATATAACCAAAGTAAGAATAATACAATGAAAGGGACATCAAGACAAAATCAATTGGTAAAACTTGCAATCCAAAGCATCTAGAGATTTGAAACAAGGTAATTAAGTAAACGTTACACTTTCGACAATTAAGTGTTATTCTATTAAGTGTTACTCTCTCGTTCATATTAAGTGAAATATTGAGATTTTTTATGTGTATTACTATGATCAATTAATTATTTGTTTTGTATCTTGCTATTTTAATTATTTATTTTCTCTAATCCTTCATTTAATACTCATATTTTAGGCAGAGAGTTTTTAAAAATGACCTATTTACCCCATAAACGTAAGGATAAAGCATGTGTACTTTCTATTCTCTCAAGATCTCACTTGTGGATTACACTTTGTATGTTATTGTTGTTGTAACCTCTAATGTAAATGCAATTTTAATTTTCATAAAATAATACTACAATATTAATTAATTATATTTGTTTACAACATTTATGAAGTATAATTTATCTATTTCTCAATATTTTTTAGGTAATAACAATTAGTTGTATAAAAATGAAAACAAATAAAGTAAGAATAATATAATGAAAGGGACATCAAGACAAAATGTCACGCCCCGAGCCTACACCCTGGGAGGGACTGGCACTCGAGAACCATTGCTGGCCCTAAGCGAACCCTTGGCCTAGCTTACTTACTCAGCGGAAGACTTAAACATAAGAAGTATAACTCATGCATAACTTATGAAATAATATCTTAGCGAAAATGGCAACTCAAATCTTAAACGTATACATCTGAAATGAATAAGACTAAAGAAATATAACTATCTGTCTATGAAACCTCTAAAACAAAGAGGGATGTCGGGACAAGATCCCCGATCATCCTAACAACTGAAAACTATAAAGCGATGTAAAAAGGAGCCCTCCGGAAAGCAAGGAGGCTCACCAATTGACTCTGAGTGCTCAACCTGATTAATGAGGCGCTGGATGCTGATCTTGGTTACATGTGTCTGTATCATAATACGATGCAGGCCAACTGGCATTAGTACATTGAATGTACGAGTATGCGAGTTGGAATGCTAAACATAACTTAAGCTTGAAAAGGATCTGAAAGGAACACTTACCTTGGCTTTACACAACTCATGAATAACTCAACTCAAAATGCAGTGTAAAGCAACAATAATAGTGCAATTTATACAAAGCATTTAGAACAGTGAATAACAACTCAATTTGTTAAAGATATAAAATAAAAAACTCAAGTTTACTCATATATATATCAAAGTAATATAGTTTCTGTGGGAGATTCACTAACCGACAACCACCACTATGAGCCTAAGTGGTGATACAACGTCTTACCCATGCTGCCAGAACTGTTCTATACTTTGCCGTCATATAGAACGCCTTAACTAAGTGGATCCACGAGTCTATTCTAAAAGCATCTTAAGGAGTCATAAAAAAGTATGATCCTTTACTACCCATGATAGCTACATAGTTTATGGAGACTTGAGTTAATATGAACTCACATCCCCATATCGGTGCTCAATACTACTCCTAAAATATACTTAGCTCATATGTTTTTTAAAACAAACTTCTTTATTTGGTTTGAGATAATTACTCAAAACTTTGCTTAAAAGCTCTCTTGAAATCGATGTTCCCTTTATTTCTCAAATGTGAAAACATTTTAAACTCTTTGGGAATACATAGTCCCCATATGTTTCTTTGAAGAAATGAACTTCAATCTTTACTCTTTACTCTTTACTTAACTTGAACTCTAAGTCTTAAAACAAAGTTAAAAGCATTTGCAAAAGGCTTCATGAAAAGACTCTGAGAACTTCCTAAACTTGGCTCTTGACTTTCCTTGAATTTGAATTTATGGATTCAAGGTTAGGATTCATGTTTCTGGATGATTTCTAGGTGTTTAGAAGTCATTTAGAGTAGTTAGAATCAATAGGAAGTGTTGAAACACTTTAGAAAGACTTAAACGGACTGAATAACGAAAAACTAGTGAAAAACTATGATTTGGGTGCATCCTGGGTGCGCCGCGCCAGCCCCAACTTTCTGGGATTCCTTTTGGCCGCACTGTAGGCGCGCCTCCCTAGCCTCTCTGGCACTTTGGGGGCACGACGCGCCTGGCCCTTCCCAGGTGCGTCTGACGAAAATCTCAACTCATTTTTTGATCCTAAATCGATTATTTTCGATTCCTATTCTCAAATTCACTTTAGATTCAGGTACCCAAAACATATACTCAAGAATCTAACTCAAACAACTCAAGGAAACAACACTTTAATATCAAGAAATTCCTTAATCTTAACTAATGTTCAAGAACGAAAGCAAATCAAGAACAACTACCAAGAACATTCAAAATTCCAATCTTTTTAGAACGAATTCACGCTGAATCAAACATGCTTGGCACGTGGGTGAACAAACCCAACGCTATAAAAGTCTTACATACCTTGTAGGATTAATTACTTGGCGAAATCCACAACCAAATCGAATGATCTTGGCGAATCTTGAGCTTTTCTTCTCCTTTCTCCTATTTTCTCTTTTCTCCAAGCCCTAGCGTGAATTTCCAATTTTCTAAATTGACCAAATTTTGATTTGACCCTTAATTAATTCACTAAAATGAATTAAATTAATTGGATAAGGAAAAGACCAAACTACCCTTCCAAAATCCGAATTGGACATTTCCTTATTCGAACAACCCAACTTCAAATGGGCATTTCTCACTCATACGAACTCGGGATCACACAAACTCTGCGGCGTTGGAAATATTAATCCAAGATATTCCTACGATATCTGGAACCACACCTAACTCATCATGAGCTAGGAGTTATGGTTATTTGAAGTTGACCAAAAATAAAACTTAACAAACTTAACAAATTTTCTAGATTTTATATTTTTTCCAAAAATGACTATTTCCACTTTTTAATTTCTTTCTATTCATGGGGTGTTACAATATATCCCCCCTTGGGAACATTCGTCCTCGAATGATCTTACTCTTAGTAGGCTAAGGGTGTAACATCTAACATTCACCTTAAACACCCAGCAAGCAATGAAAATACAACATGCAATCTCATAAGTTAAAGAGTACTATGAAGAGAATTGGTACCTTGATCTAGAATTTCTCCGGATTCGAAGAGATGTGGATATCTCTTCTTCATGTCCTCCTCAGCTTCGCAAGTAGCTTCCTCAACAAATTGATACCTCCAAAGAACTTGACTAGTGCTACCTCTTTTGTTCTCAACTTGCAAACTTGGCGATCTAGAATCTGAACAGGAATCTCCTTATAAGACAAGCTATCTTTGATCCCAATATCTTCGATTGGTATGATCAATAAAGGATCGCCCATGCACTTCTTCAACATGGAGATGTGAAACACCGGATGAACCACTGCTAACTCTTGTGATAGCTCCAACTCATAAGCCATATTACCCACCCTTTTTGATATTCTGTAAGGGCCAATATACCGGGGACTAAGCTTCCCCTTCTTACCAAATCTCATAACATCCTTCAAGGGTGAAACTTTCAAGTATACCCAATCATTTACTTCAAACTCTAACTCCCTTCTCCTAACATCAGTGTAGGATTTTTAATGACTCTGCACAGTTTTCAACCTCTCTTGAATCACTTTCACCTTCTCCATAACTTGATGAACTAAATTTGGTTCTATCAACCCAACATCACCAACTTCAAACCATCCAATAGGAGATTTGCATCTTCTCCCATAAAGAGCTTCATAAGGAGCCATTTGGATGCTAGAGTGGTAACTATTGTTGTAAGCAAACTCAATGAGAGGTAGGTGATCATCCCAGTTACCTTTGAAATCAATCACACAAGCCCTCAATATGTCTTCTAAGGTCTGAATAGTGCGCTCTGCTTGCCCATCTGTCTGAGGATGAAATGCAGTACTTAAGTTCACCTTTGAACCCAAGCCTTTTTGGAATGATTTCCAAAATTGTGCACCTCTGTCTTATATAGTCGAAACAGGGACTCCATGAAGTCGTACTACCTCTTGAATATATAGCCTGGCATAATCCTCTGCTGAATGGCTAGTCTTTACCGGCAAAAGTGGGATGATTTTGTCATTCTATCGACAATCACCCAAATAGAATCATGCTGCCTGCGAGACCTTGGCTAACCTGCGATGAAGTCCATATTAATCATCTCCCACTTCCATTCCGAAAGTTCTATATTCTGAGCCATACCACCAGACCTTTGATGCTCTACTTCAACTTGTTGGCAATTCGGACACTTAGCAACAAACTCTGCAATGCCCTTCTTCATGCTATTCCACCAATAAACCTCTCTTAAATCGCGATACATCTTTGTGGAACCCGGATGAATGAAATATTTGGAGCTATGAGCTTCCTCCATGATCCTCTCTTGGAGTTCATCCACCTTTGGCACACATAATCTACGTTGATACATCAGTATGTCATCCCCCCCCCTTGTTCAAAAGCTAATACTTTTTGCTTATGAACATTTGCCTTCAATTCAAGCAAAATAGGATCTTGGTCTTGCTTTTTTTTCATTTCTGACACTAATGAAGATTAAGGCCCATTCATCACCACTACTCCTCCTTCTGTGGAATCCATCAGCCAGACTCCTAAGCGTGCAAGTCTATGCATATCTTTCGCTAACTCTCTCTTTTCTTCCTCAACATGGGCGGTACTACCTATAGGCAACTGCTTAAAGCATCAGCAACAACATTAGCCTTACCTGGGTGGTAAAGAATACTCATGTCATAATCCTTGAGTAATTCTAACAACCGCCTTTGTCTGAGATTAAGCTCTGTCTGAGTAAACACATACTGAAGACTTTTGTGATCAGTGAATACATCAACATGAACACCATACAAATAATGACGCCATATCTTCAAAACAAATACTACAGCGGCCAACTCTAAATCATGGGTTAGGTAATTCTTCTCATGAACTTTTAACTGTCTGGATGCATAAGCTATAACCTTGCCATTCTGCATCAACACACAATCGAAACCAACTCTAGACGCATCACAATATCACAATATACCGCAAAACCTTGAGTACCTTATGGTAAGGTCAACACTGTGGCAGTAGTTAACCTCTTTTTCAATTCCTGAAAGCTTTTCTCACAAGCTTCAGACTATTGAAATTTCATTGCCTTCTGAGTTAACTTGGTCAAAGGGGATGGAATGGATGATAACCCCTCTACGAACCTTCTATAATAGCCAGCCAAACCCAAGAAACTCCTAATATTAGTTGGAGATGTAGGTCTAGGCCAAATTCTGCACTGCCTCAATTTTCTGAGTATCAACTTTAATACCCTCTCCAGACACAATGTGGCCTAAAAATGCCACAGACTCAAGCCAAAACTCACACTTAGAGAACTTGGCATACAACTCTCTATCTTTCAGAGCCTGAAGGACTATTCTGAGATGACTAGCATGATCTTCTTCATTCCTTTAATAAATTAGTATGTCATCAATGAATACGATAACAAACATATCGAAATAAGGTTTGAAAACTCTATTCATAAGGTCCATGAATGCTGCAGGCGCATTGGTCAATCCAAAGGACATGAACAAAAACTCATAATGACCATAACGGGTCCCGAAAGCTGTCTTTGGAATATCACATTCCCTTACTCTTAGAGAAACATGTGGCACCCTAAAGTTGATTGAAAAGATAATCAATTCTCGAAAGAGGATACTTATTCTTGATGGTAACCTTGTTCAACTGGTGGTAATCTATACATATCCTAAGGGAACCATCATTCTTCCTCACAAATAAGACTGGAGCGCCCCAAGGTGAGACACTCGGTCGAATAAAGCCCTTATCAAGGAGGTCTTTCAACTGCTCTTTTAACTATGCTGGTGCCATTATATATGGTGGAATAGATATATGAGGAGTATCGGGAAGAATTTTTATGCCGAAGTCTATTTCTCTCTCAGGAGGGACTCCGGGAAGATCATCAGGAAAGACTTCTGGAAACTCTCTTACTACTAAACCTGACTGAATATGAGGTATCTCAACATTAGAGTCATTAACTCGGACTAAGTGATAGACACACCCCTTGGAAACTAAATTTCTTACCTTAAGGTACGAAATAAAATGACCCTTAGGCACTGCTGAACTACTTTTCCACTCTAAGACTGGCTCATTTGGAAACTGAAACTTGACAACTCGAGTTCTACAATCAACTGAGGCATAAGATGCATGAAGCCAGTCTATACCCAGAATGACATCAAAATCTACCATGTCTAATTCAACTAAATCAGCCATGGTGTCCTTGTGATTGATGGAAATGACACAATCACGATATACTCGCTAAACTAGAATAGACTCCCTAACAGGTGTAGAAACACAAAAGGGTTCACAGAGTTTCTTAGGAAGAACATCAAACTTATTTGTAACATAAGGAGTCATAAAAGATAAACTTGCTCCTGGGTCTAGCAAAACATAAACATCAAGAGTAAAGACTTTAATCCTACCAGTGACAACATCTGGAGAGTTCTCTTGCTCTTGGCGACTAGTGATCGCATAATGACGGTTTGTTCCTCCGCCCGTACCGGATGTAGCTCCTCTAGGTACAGCCCTGTCTGGTGGAGCAACTGATGAAGATTGGGCTCTATTTCCCTGATTTCCACTACCTTGCCGGTTCTTAGGACACTCTTTCATGAAGTGACCCTCTTGCCCACACTTGAAACAACTTGACTGGCCATCACTACACTTACCTGGGTGGGTTCTACCACACTTAGCATATGCAGGAGCCCAGTTACCTCCTTGTGCCACACTACCGTGAAATTGGGTAGGTCTAGCCCTGAAATGCTGTGAATTTTAACTATTGTACTCACCTTTGTTTCTGGGTGCAGGTGCACTAGCAAATGATGGAGCAGGTCCCTTTTTCTTTTGCTGAAAGGACGAATAGTTCACATTACTTTTCTGCTGCCCGAACTCATACCTTGTCCCTCAACTTTTCTTCCTCAACCTGTTGCACATAAGTCATCAACCTCGCTATATCCATGTCCCCAATTAGCATAGCTTCCCTGACCTCTTTGCTTGACAAACGGGACAACCCAGCAACAAAAATACTCATTCTGCTCCTCATTTCCGCAACCATCTCCAGAGCACAATGGGATAGTTGGGTGAATTTTAACCCATACTCATGAACACTTAGTGACTCTTGCTTAAGGGTAAGGAATTCTCGTACCTTAGCCTCTTTCAGTTCTCGGGGGAAGAAATGCCCCAAGAAGGCCTCTTTAAAACAAGCTCAACTCGCACATGGTGCATCCTCAACTCGGTTTTTCTTTCATTAATCGAACCAAGTCCTAGCAACATCCTTCAGTTGATATGCAACTAGTTCTACTCGCTTAACATCGACAATGTGCATAACATCAAATACCCTCTTTGGCTCTTCAATAGAGTTCTCTGGATCCTCAATAGTGCTCGAACCAGTGAAGCTTGGAGGGTTCATCCTCAAGAATTCACGGATCCTTGAAATGGCAGCCTCTTCTTGTCGAGCCCCTCTTTGTTGCCCTACCTGATTAGTCATAGCCTGACTTAGCATCCTTATCGCTTCCCTGAACTCAACATTAGTTACTTATCCTTGAGGTTATACTTCAGGTGCATTAGGTACCCCTTGCTTCTCAACATTATGCCTAGCAGGACGACCTCTGACAGCTCTTCGTGTAGACATAATTATCTAAAAACACGCGCAAGCATGAGTTAGAGAGAAACTTTTTAGAGATCAAACTCTAACACACGAAATGAGTGTGAAAGAAGTGAGAAATTTTCCTAAGTATTGTAGCCTCATAATTATAGATGTGGCGCGCTTCACACCGATAACTAGGACTCTACAGACATGGCTTCATAGACTCCCTAGGACTCTTAAACTCTATGCTCTGATACCAAGTTTGTTACGCGCCGAGCCTACACCCTGAGCGGGACTGGCAATTCGAGAACCATTGTTGGCCCCAAGCGAACCCTTGGCCTGGCTAACTTACTCAGCAGAAGACTTAAACATAAGAAATATAACTCATTCATAACTTAAGAAATAATATCTTAGCCAAAATGGCAACTCAAGTCTTAAACGTAGACAACTGAAATGAATAAGACTAAAGAACTATAACTATCTGTCTATGAAGCCTCTAAAACAAATAGGGATGTCGGGACAGGACCCCTGATCATCCTAACAACTGAAAACTAAAAAGCGATGCAAAAAGGAGCCCTCCGGAAAGCAAGGAGGCTCACCAATTGACTCTGAGTGCTCAACTTGATCAACGAGGCGCTGGATGCTGATCATGGTTACCTGTGTTTGCATCATAAGACGATGCAGGCCAACTGACATCTGTACATTGAATGTACGAGTATGCGAGTTGGAATGCTAAACACAACCTAAGCTTGAAAAGGATCTGAAAGGAACACTTACCTTGGCTTTACATAACTCATGAATAACTTAACTCAAAATGCAGTGTAAAACAACAATAATAGTGCAATTTATACAAAGCATTTAGAACAGTAAATAACAACTCAATTTGTTAAAGATATGCAATAACAAACTCAACTTTACTCATATATCAAAGTAATATAGTTTCTGTGGGAGATTCTCTAACCGACAACAACTACTATGAGCCTAAGTGGTGATACAACGTCTTGCCCATGCTGCCAGAACTGTCCTTTACTTTGTCGTCATATAGAACGCCTTAACTACGTGGATTCACTAGTCTATGCTAAAAACATCTTAAGGAGTCATCTAAAAAGTTTGATCATTTACTACCCATGATGGCTACATGGTTTATGGAGACTTGAGTTAATATGAACTCGCATCCCCTTATCGGTGCTCAATAGTACTCCCAAATTATACTTAGCTCATATGTTTTTTAGAACAAACTTATTTCTTTGGTTTGAGATAATTACTCAAAACTTAGCTTAAAAACTCTCTTGGAATCGATGTTCCCTTTCTTTATCAAATGTGAAAAACATTTTAAACTCGTTGGGAATACATAGTCCCCATATGCTTCTTTGAAGAAATGAACTTCAATCTTTACTCTTTACTCTTTACTTAACTTGAACTTTAAGTCTTAAAACAAAGCTAAAAGCATTTGCAAAAGACTTCTTGAAAAGACTCTTAGAACTTTCTAGACTTGGCTCTTGACTTTCCTTGAATTTGAATTTATGGATTCAAGGTTATGATTCATGTTTCTGGATTATTTCTAGGTGTTTAGAAGTCATTTAGAGTAGTTAGAATCAATAGGAAGTGTTGAAACACTTTATAAAGATTTAGATGGAGAGAATGATGAAAAACTGGTGAAAAATGATTATATGGGCGTATCCGGGGTGCGCCGCACCAACCCCAACTTTCTGGGACTCCTTTTGGGCGCGCCGCCCCAATCTCTCTGGCGTTATGGGGGCGCGATGCGCCTAGCCCTTCCCAGGTGCGTCTGACGAAAATCTCAACTCGTTTTCTGATCCTAAATCGATTATTTTTTATTCCTTTTCTCAAATTCACTTTAGATTCAGGTACCCAAAACATATACTCAAGAATCTAACTCAAACAACTCAAAGAAACAACACTTTAATATCAAGAAATTCCTTAATCTCAACTCATGTTCAAGAACGAAAGCAATTCAAAAACAACTACCAAGAACATTCAAAATTCCAATCTTTTTAGAACGAATTCACGCTACATGCTTGGCACGTGGGTGAAAAAACCCAATGTTATGAAAGCCTCACATATCTTGTAGGATTAATTCCTTGGCTAAATCCACAACCAAATCGCACGATCTAGGCGAATCTTGAGCTTTTCTTCTCCTTTCTCCTCTTTTCTCTTTTCTCCAAGCCCTAGCGTGAATTTCCAATTTTCTAAACTGGCCAAATTCTGATTTGACCCTTAATTAATTCACTACAGAGAATTAAATTAATTGGGTAAGGAAAAGACCAAACTACCCTTCCAAAATCCGGATTGGACATTTCCTTATTTGAACAGCCCAACTTCAAATGAGCATATCTTACTCATACGAACTCGGAATCGCACAAACTCGGTGGCGTTGGAAAGATTAATCCAAGATCTTTCCTATGATATCTAAAACCACACTTAACTCATCCTGAGCTAATAGTTATGGTCATTTGAAGTTGACCAAAAATCCAACTTAACAAACTTAACAAATTTTCCAGATTTTATATTCTTTCCAAAAATGACTATTTCCACTTTTTTATTTCTTTCTAGTCACGGGGTGTTACACAAAATCAATGGGTAAAATTGGCAATCCAACGCATCTCGAGACATATACATACTAAGCTGACAAGGTTGGGAATTGAAAGTCCAAATAATCCAAAATAATATTTCCACAGAGCCTCTAGGAGAACTATACATCAAGTATTGGGGACAAGGTCCCGCCCGATACACTAAGAGGTCGTTTGGTAGAGTATATTAGGAAAAATAATGCATGTATTAACCTTGTGTATTACTAGTACCTTGTTTGGTACTCTTTTTCAACTTATGTATAACTAATGCTTGCATTAGTTATACACTCTATTGTGTATTAAGGTGTGCATTGCTAATACCATGGATTTCTAGGTATTAGCAATGCAATGGTTATAATGCATACATTAACATAATAAAAGACTCAATTTTCCCTCAAAACCTTTTTTTACATCATTTCCACCATAAAAGTGGAGGGTATCTTTGTAAATAATTTTTTCTATGCAATACATACTATTTTTAATGCATCAAACCAAACAATGCATTAAAATAATCTATGCATAATTAATCCATGCATAACTAATATATGCATTACTAATGCAAGCATTACTAATACACTCTATAACAGTTTGTGTGTGGGTTCCATGAGAGGACCAGGTATGTGCATTTGTGATCATGTGGGACATGTTTCATGCATTAGTAATTCAAGGATTGTAATTGGTAATCTGTAACATGTTATGAATGTTGATATATATTTATGCATGTGTTGGCATATAGTACTATGTTGTAGTTACTTGTTCACATTTGTGTTTTGGAATTGACCGTATGATTCTACCGGTACACAATGTATATGTAATGAAATTGTACTTGTTCTTTCCTTGTTGAGTACAAGATATATACAGGTGGCTTGTTCGAGACCTCAGTTGATAGACACTTGAATGATTGAATCCAAGGGTGAGCTACTCTTCTGCGCTACCATGTATTCATCTTTGTTTGTTTGTCGATCTTTTCAGACACAAACACTTCAGATTATTAGATTTACGCTTTATACTTTTTAGGGTTGCGTCTCCATTAATGATTGTTTAGAGTTTTGGTACAATGACTTTCAGATTCTAGGGGGCTTTAATTCTTAAATGTTTTTTGACAAGAGAATATTTAGTTTATGAGAACTCGATCCAATATTTATTTTAAACAGCTTCTTAGTTGTTTTACTTCATGATTTGGATTCCTTAAATGGTTTGGTGGGTTATGGTGGGTTAGTAATTGGTTCTCCAACTGGGGATAACTATGGGTGCCACTTATGATGATCTGGGTCATGACATTCTTTGACTTAAGACCCTATGTCATATCAAGCCTTTTCTTCGCTATGGTAAACCTCACAAACTCGGAATCCTTTTGCTATAGTGAAGCCCTAAAAAGATTTCAGAACTGTATTCCCAATTTAGATTTTGACCAACTCTTAAACCACGATAACCTATACAAGGGTACTATGGTCCTAAGCAACCATCACGATAAAATAGGTTGTTATAGGATTAAAGGGAGTAATAATTAATTAAAACTAATGAATGCATATCATGTCATTTCTCAATGCATACAACATTTTTCAAGGTTTTAATTAAAATATACTCTAATAAATAATGTAGAAATCCTTTTGAGGGAATAAAACTTATCCACTAATTGACTTAAAAATTACCAATTAACCCTTTATGTGAATGAGGCTTGATGATATGGGCAGAAGGTTAGTGAATAATATAGTGTTATGCTCGTTCTATGAGAGAAGTAGGGCTAGCCTCCTCTTCTCTTCTTCTCCATTTAGTGATATCAGTTAGTTTCTCATCATTATATTATATGTGTATTACTATGATAAATTGCTCATTTGTTTTGTATCTTGTTATTTTATTTATTTATTTTCTTTAATCCTTCATTGAATAATTATATTTTGAGCTGAGGCTTTTCGAAAATGACCTCTTTACCCCATAAAGGTAAGGATAAAACATGCGTACTTGACTACTTTCTACTTTCTCAAGAAATCACTTGTGGATTACACATGGTATGTTATTGTTGTTTTAACCTCTAATTTGAATGCAATTTTAATTTTCATAAAACAATACTACAATATTAATTATTTATATTGCTTACAACACTTACGATCTCTTTCTCAATATTTTTTAGGTACTAACAACTAGTTGTATAAAAGTGGGAAAAAAAACAATTTTTAAGATTGAAAAATCATCAATTCTTTTAAGTAAGATCTTTTAATCAATTTAAGAAAAATATATATACATTTGTTATAATATTCTAACATATTATATATATAACATATATATGATTCTGAATTAGAATATAATAATTATGTTACCTTATAAGTTTTCAAAGATCTCATCCTAGTCAAACATTTGAACAGTCTTCCATAACTTTTCAACAAGAAAACAAATTATAAATGGACAAAAAAAATGAGTTTGATTTTTTCTCCATTTTAATTTATCAAAATCTGGCAAAAACACACTATAAATAGCCTCTTTCACTTTGCACCAAAGTATACCATTGAAATTAACTTGAGATTAATTTTGATTAAGAATGACCAAGTTTTTAAACATTTCTCTTTGTTTCCTTCTCATTATTTCAAGTTTGTCTTTTATTTTCTTTAGTCTTTTTAATCTTGAGATTTAGCCTGTTCATTTTTATGACATATATGCTATTTAAACTTCTGAGGTATAAATTTTATATACTGTTAATGTGTGGAATGTTTCATGATATATAATATATATAATTTCATTGGTTGTAATAGGTTGTTTCTTTGTTTTTCAAGTAATCATCTTTGAGTTTATATAGAGAGTTAATTACCATATGTTATAGGTCAATTTCACATGAATATATAAAAATTATCTATGTTAATAAAAGGCACAATCAATAGGTTACTACTCTGACTAACCATGCATATGTCCCTCAGTTAATTTTACATGAAAATGCACATATATATATAGTAGTGTCATAAACTTATGATGGAAAAAAACAATTCAAGTCTTTCTTTTTTGCATGTGTGTAATGAAATGTTGTTTTTCATGAATTTGCTTGTAGTTGCATTGGCTATTAGTCAAGTCAATGCACAACAGAGATGTACCAAAATTCTAAATCCAAAAGGATGTGTTCTTTATGATTGCAAAAAAGAATGCTTTGAGAAACACAATGGACATGGTCTTTGCTCAAGTGGTGGTACTATTGTACAATACGTTTGTACTTGTGTTTACAATTGTAACCTTGATGAATTAAATTTCTAAATTAATTTTTATTTCAAACACATAAATGATTTACAAGTGGTCTATTTGAAGGTTGTTCTTTATATAAGAGAATTATTTTTTAATCCTTTTCTAACAATTATTTTTTATGTTTTTATTTAACCATTTGAATATGAAACCTAATAATGCAACCAAACTGAATTCATACCATGTAGACTCATCAAAGGAGCAAAACATGTACTTTCCTTATAAATAATCTTCATTCGAAGGAAGATCTAGTACATTAGTTACGGATTTATTCGAACTTAAGGATCTTTGGTGCAA
Organism: Solanum lignicaule; assembly: GCA_029582545.1. NCBI lineage: Eukaryota > Viridiplantae > Streptophyta > Magnoliopsida > Solanales > Solanaceae > Solanum > Solanum lignicaule. The sequence goes on along the minus strand of JAJOOF010017397.1, from coordinate 10,349 downwards.
ATTTTGTAAATGTGGTATGATGATTTATTGTCTAATATATGAGGATCAAGTTTTTTTCCTTTCCTAAACCCTTATATGAAAGTAGACCCTCGACTATTGTGAGACACATTTCCTTCAAACTTTGTGAATCTCCTCAGGATGTATCCAACTTTGAAAATACTATCAAATTCCAAGTTTTCATTTAAAGCCTCTGATGAGTGTGTATGAAAGTTCACTAAATTGTTATATAAAATTATTTTCGAAACCTAACATTGGCTTGTAGTCTTTTTCACGAACCTAGGCCTAAGAGAAATATCTAAATGTGTCCTTATTTACAATTAAAATTAAAATATATTTTACATATATAAATTTCTTTGGTATGGTTTGATAGTTTTATTTTCATTTTTGTAAAATTTAAAATGTACCAAATAATTTGGTGTAGCTATAACTTGTCACGCGCCAATCAAGGGAACCCGCAGCTGACACTCGATACCTTATTCAACAGAGCTAGCCACTGAAACATAACTAAAAGGAAACAACAAGGGCAGATAAGGACATATAGCATCACGATTAAAATACTATGTTTGGAGCGGCGAGGTCATAACCAAAGCAAGAATAATATAATGAAAGGGAGATCAAGGTAAAATCAATTGGTAAAACTTGCAATCCAAAGCATCTAGAAATTCGTACTATATAATACCACATCTAGAGATTCTAAACAAGGTAATTAAGTAAATGTTACACTTTTGACTATTAAGTGTTACTCTCTTGTTCATATTAAGTGAATTTGTCACGATCCGAGTCTACACCCTGAACGTGGCCGGTGCTCGAGAACCATTGTTGGTCCCCAAGCGAACCCTCATCCTGGCTTACTACAAGCGGAAGACTAACTTAAGCATGCAAAAGCTTAAAAACTGAATTAAATTCATTGAACTCAATTACAAAATATTTAACTCAAAAGATTAACTCTAAATAAATTATTTTATTCCACTTGCTAGAAATAGGCAACTCAAGTCTTTAAAACATTTAACAAAAATAAATGAAACATACTACTCAAACTTTACTGTCTATCTATGAAGCCTTTAAATGAAAAAGATGGAAGTCGGGACAAGATCCACGACATCCTGACAAAATTGAAAAGTAAATGGAATCCTCTGGATGCAAGGAGGCTCACCATAGCTAACTCGAACTCCATGTGGTATCAATGAAGCACCTGTTGATGACCCTAGTTACCTGTATCTGCATTATGAAACGATGCAGGCCAAATGGCATCAGTACATTGAATGTACAAGCATCTAAGGGGAACATTGAACATAACCTGCAAGCTTGAATGGATAAAAAGGACCATACTCACCTCAGCTCTACTCAACCCATGGATACTCGACTCAATGCAGAAACAAACAACAATAAAGATGCAGTTTATATAAAGCATTTTAAATAGTACATAACGACTCAATGTATTGAAAAATACAATAATATCTCAGTTGTATGTAAAAATATAAACTAAACTCTGTTTGGGAGATTCTCAAACCGACAACCATCACTATGAGCTATGCGATGATACATCATCTCACCCATGCTGCCAAAACTGTCCTATACCTTGCCGGGATATAGAACTCCTCAACTAAGTGGATCCACTAAGCTATGATTTAAAGCAATAAGGAATCTTCTAAAAAGTATGACCCTTTCTACCCACGTTGGCTATATGGTTTATGAGGGTTGTGAGTTGTCTGAACTCTCCCCCATATCGGTGCTCAATACTACTCCCAAAATATAACTAGCTCATATGTTAAAAAACATAACTCTTTCTGTAGTTTGAGATTATTACTCAAAAATCTTTCTATAAAAAGAGATGATACTCAACTGCGCAAAACTCTTTTGGAAATCTTAGTTTCCTCCTCATTTAAATGTGAAAACATTTACTCATGGGAATACTTAGTTCCCCTATATCATTTTAAAGAAAATGAACTCCACTCAACTCAACTCTTCCTCAAACTCAACTGCTCAAGTCTTAAACCAAGTTTAGAAAAAATTTGTAGAAGACTTCTCAAAATAGGGTTCATGCCAAATTATGAATGTGAACAACTCAATTCAAGGTTTTCAATAACCATATATAGAACTCAACACTCGAAACTCAACAACTCAGAACTCAAGAACTTCAATGATACTACTCATTTCAAGAATACTCAACTCAGAGGGTTCATACGGAATTATGGGCATCAATAACTCAACTAAAGGACTTCATGATACTACTTCATCTCAAGAATGCTCAACTTATAAGGTTCATGCAGAATTACGGGCATTAACTACTCAACTCAAGAACTTCATGGGTAACACATAATAGTCCCATGATTAGGAATATAATCTCAAAAGACTTAGGAACTCATTACTCAAGACTTAGAACTTGAAGATATTACTCCTCTCAAAGATGCTCAATTTATGAAATTCATGCGGAATTTATGGACATGAACGACTCGACTCGAGGGTCTAAATAACAATAGGAACTCATGTATACAAATTTTCTCATTCTCATACTTCTTCAAAACTTAGTTCAAATCGATAGTTGATCTCAAAGGATTCACAATTGAACTCAAAGATTTTCTTAACTCTACTCTTAACTCTCTCTTGAATTTGAATTATGAATTCAAGAGTTATGGTTCATGATATGAAGGATCTCGTGATGATAATATAGACTCATGAATACCTTCTCCTCATTCACATGCTCACTTGCTCGAGTCTTGAAATAATTTATTAGAAATTGTAGAAGACTCCTCAAAAAGACTCAAAAGGGACTTTCTCAAAATGCTCGAAAGAACTCTCAAAACTTAACTCTTAACTCTACCTTGAATTTGATTATGAATTCAAGGTTATGATTCATGTTATGAACTATTTCTATGTGTTTAGAAGTAGTTAGAATCATAAGGGAGTGAGGGTACACTTTAAAAGAACTTAGACGGGTAAAACGACAGAAAAAAGGTGGGGGCAGGCGACCCTAGCGCACTGCTGGCATGGGGCGCCCCTAAAATTCAGAGGCAGAAACCTGGCGCACTGCTGGGGCGCCCCAACCCCCCTAGCGTATCTGGGGCGCGCTGCCCCAGCCCTCTTCCAGAACAATCCGACGAATTTTCTTCTTCGATTTTTGGCTCTAATTCGCCTAGAATCGAATGGTTTCTTCCCAACTTACTTAGATTCGAATACCCAACCTAAGTACACACTAATCTACTTAAAACAGCACTCAAATCACTAACTTTCATCTCAAGAATTCATCAAAATCCCAACAAAACAAGATTTAGAATGAAATTTCAAGAACAATTATCAAGAACTCATCAAGAACTTAACATACTCAACTTATGGATGAAATTCGTATAAGAAACTCATGATTGGCGTGTGGGTGAATGATACACTGAAATTACACCTCCCTAAAGAAGTATAAGTGATCGTTATCAAGTAAAGAACCCAACTTGTAGGCTGGGATTGATCCCATGAGGAATATGGTTCAGACTTAAACTTAACTCACTATTATATCTGTTTAGTCAAATTATTTCCAAGACAAGTAAATAAAGGGGGGGGGGGGGGTTGTGTAAGCAAATAACCAATTGTTAATCAAGTAACAAGTGAGCAGGATTCAAACTTTTGATTACCAATATGTGAGAGAAACTAGGGTGTATGTGTTCCCCACAAGCTCTTAACGCAGTAATCCTAATAATAGTAATCATTTCCTAGTGTTTACATGCAAAGTTGGTAAGTTATGTATCCTTAAGTGATTGGTCCTCCAAATAGGGAATTTCACTACGCACCTTGGTTCGGCTACGAGTGTATACTTTACTAACCCTTACCTTCTCAGATTAGACATCACATCAATGTATGGCTTAATTTTCACCCTCGCACCAATTGACATTAGACTATTCGATAGCATCCACTAAATCTCTGTTGTTAATTCTTTTCTCATTAACTACCTCCTTGGTTCGGCAAGTAGCAACGAGGCGAGTTCTAATGTGTGCACTTGTTAAAAAGACTTCTAAGCGAAAGAATTACCAATACATGCATAAACACTAGTCAAGAATTACTTAATTATTATTCATACCTTGTTAATTGCTCATGGTTCCCACAATCCTAGTTGTGGATTTAGCTACTCATGCTTGAAAGATCACAATTCATAATTGGGTAAAGAGAATTCATGAACTTACGATTAGAGTAGAAGAAACCCGAAATCTCCAATTGAATTTCAAAGTAAAAATCTTGTAAAACGAAATCCGGAAATCAAATTGCTAAAGTTGCAAGTTAATTCCACAAAATACCAAGAACTAAAAGTAAACAATAATGTCTAACCCACAAAAACGAGGTTTACATACCCTATTTATAGAAAAACATGTCCTAAACAAAAAGGAAACAAAATAAGGAAATAAGTAGTCTGGGACGCGGCTTCAAGTGACGACTCGACCTACGGACCGTGGGTCGACCTACGGTCTATAGGTCACCCTCCGTGGTTCAACACTTAGTAACTTTTTAGCTGGTACTGGAACCTTCACTCTCAGATCATCAACGAAGGACGTGCAGGACAGATCGTGGGTCCACTTCTGTGCTCCACACTTAGGATTTTTCATCAGGTACTGGAACTTCAACTCTCTAAATCCATCGACAGATGTGCAGGACGGCCCGTGGGTCTACCTACGGTCCATGGGTTGCTTCGTAGTTCCACACTTGGTCAGAATTCCCTAATGATCCATAAACGACGGTCTGTCACAGGACCTACGGTCCATGGTTCACTTCCGTAAATGGCTCCTTCAGCATAATTTCAGCTATCATCTCCATCAATTGCGTCCAAGCCTATTTCCTGCAAACATAACATATATAACATTATTTCTAACACAATATAGCCCTAAACACACAACTTCTAAGTGAAATGTATCAAAAATACCGTAAACTCACGGTATATCAGTGAACGAACCCAACACTATGAAAACTTACACACCTCTTAGGGATCAAACCCTTGGTGAAAATCCGCAACAAAACTCAAGAACATCAACGAACGCTTTGATCCTTTCCTCTTTTCTCTTTTTTCTCTTTTTGAACTCTCAACTAAAACCCTAAGCGTAGATTAGGATTATAAAACTGAACCAAATCAGTTTAGACCCCTAAAACCTTACTAAAAATTAATTAAATCTAATTGGGTAAGGAAAAGACCAAAATACCCCTCATATTTTTAGATAACTTTCCTTAATTGGACAACCTGACTTCAAAAGGGCATATCTCACTCATACGGACTCGAAACTTAGAAAACTCGATGGCATTGAAAAGATAATTCAAAGACCTTTCATTTGATATATTATAGGCCACCTAACTCATCCTGTACTGAAATTTATGATTGTTTAAATCTGTCCCAAAACTTAAATGAACGTAGGAATGAGTTGAATGATTTTCTCTTTGGTTCTTCTTGGAACTCAAGGTGATACATCTAGTCACCTTAACACTTAAGACAATTTTAATTCCTCGATAAAATCCTACTCACAACAAAGGATGGTTCGAGTCTGAGCTCAAAAAAAATAATTTGGGGTGTTACAGAGTTGCTGAGATTGCTTACTTGTATTACCATGACCAATTAATTATTTGTTTTGTATCTTGCTATTTTAATTATTTATTTTCTTTAATCTTCATTGAATACTTCTATTTTAGGCAGAGATTTTTTGAAAATGGCCTCTTTACCCCCATAAAAGGGTAGGATAAAGCATGTGTACTTTCTACTCTCTCAAGATCTCACTTGTGGATTACACTTGGTATGTTATTGTTGTTGTAACCTCTAATGTGAATGCAATTTTAATTTTCATAAATAATATTACAATATTAATTATTTATCTTTGTTTACAACATTTATGATGTACAACTTATCTATTCTCAATATATTTTAGGTAATAACAACTTGTATAAAAATGAAAAAAAAATAAAGCAAGAATAATATAATGAAAGGGACATCAAGACAAAATCAATGGGTAAAACTGGCCATCCAACTCATTTGGAGACATATATGCATACTATGCTGACAAGATTCGGAACTGAAAGTCGAAATATTCAAAAATAATATTTCCACAAAGCCTCTAAGAGAACTATACATCAAGTAGTTGGGACAAGGTCCCGCATCGATACACTAACAATTTATGTGTGGGTTCCCTGAGAGGACCTGATAGGTGCATTTGTGATCATGTGAGACATGTTTCATGCATTGGTAATTCAAGGATTGTAATTGGAAATCCGTAACATGTTGTGAATTTTGATATATATGCACGTGTTAGCATATAGTACTACGTCGTAGTAACTTGTTCACATTTGTATTTTGGAATTGACTGTATGATTCTAACGGTACACGATGTATATGCAATGAAATTGCACTTGTTGTTTCCTTGTTGAGTACAAGACATATCCAGGCGGCTGCTTCGAGACCTCAGTTGATAGAAACTTGAATGTTTGAATCCAAGATGAGCTACTCTTCTGCGCTACCATGGATTCATCTTTGTTTGTTTGTCAATCTTTTCAGACACAAACACTTTAGACTATTAGATTTATGCTTTATATTTTTTAGGGTTGCATCTCCATTAATGACTGTTTAGAGTTTTGGTACAATGACTTTCATATTTTAGGGGGTTTTAATTCTGAAATGTTTTTTGACAAGAGATTGAGTTTATGAGAACTCAATCCAATATTTATTTTAAATTGATTCTTAGTTGTTTTACTTTATGATTTGGCTTCTTAAAATGGTTTGGTGGGTTATAGTGGATTAGTAAGTGGTTCTCCAACTGAAGGGTAACTATGAGTGCCAATCATGATGGTCTGGGTCATGACACTCTTTGACTTAAGACCCTACGTTATAGCAAACTTTTTGTTCGCTATGGTAAACCTCACAAACTCGGAATTCTTTGCTATAATGAAGCCCTAACAAGATTTCAAAACTGTATTTCCAATTTTAGATTTTGACCAACTCTTAAACCATGATAACCTATATAAGGGTACTATGGTCCTAAACACTTATTACGACAAAATAGGTTGTTATAGGTATAAAGGGAGTAATAATTAATTAAAACTAATGAATGCATATCATTTGATTTCTCAATGCATACAACGTTTTTCAAGGTTTTAATTGACATATATTCTAATAAATAATTTATAAATCCTTTTGAGGGATTAAAACTTATCCACTAATTGGCTCAAAAATTATCAATTAACCCTTTACGTGAATGAAGCTTGATGATAAGGATAGCAGGTTGGTAAATAATATAGTGTTATGCTCGTTCTATGAGAGAAGTAGGGGGCTAGCCTCCTCTCTTCTTCTCCATTTTGGTGATATCAATCAGTTTATCATCACTATATGTGTATTATTATGATCAATTGCTCATTTGTTTTGTATCTTGCTATTTTATTGATTTATTTTCTTTAATCCTACATCGAATACCTATATTTTGAGCCAAGTTTTTTTTGAAAATGACCTCTTTACCCCATAAAGGTAAGGATAAAGCATGAATACTTGACTACTTTCTACTCTCTCAAGATCTCACTTGTGGATTACACTTTGTATGTTAATGTTGTTGTAACCTCTAATGTGAATGCAATTTTAATTTTTTTAAAACAATACTACAATATTAATTATTTATATTGCTTACAACACTTATGATATACAATTTATCTCTTTCTCAATATATTTTAGGTACTAACAACTAGTTGTATAAAAATGGGAAAAAAATATTTTTTTAAGATTGACAAATCATCAGTTCTTTTAAGTTGGATCTTCTAATCAGTTTAGGAAATATATATATACATTTTTCATATAATTCTAACATATTATTTATAGAACATATATATGATTCTGAATTAGAATATAATAATTATGTTACCTTATAAGTTTTCAAAGATCTCATCTTAGTCAAAGATTTGCACAATTTTCCATAACTTTTAAAATGGAAAAAAAAATATTTTTTTAAGATTGACAAATCATCAATTCTTTTAAGTTGGATCTTCTAATCAGTTAGTTAAGGAAATATATATATATATATATATATATATATATATATTTGTCATATTATTCTAACTTATTATTTATAGAACATATATATGATTCTGAATTAGAATATAATAATTATGTTACCTTATAAGTTTTCAAAGATCTCATCCTAGTCAAACATTTGAGCAATTTTCCATAACTTTTCAATAAGGAAACAAATTATAAATGGACAAAAATTAAATGAGTTTGATTTTACTCTCCATTTTTATTTATCAAAATCTAGCAAAAACACACTATAAATAGTCTCTTTCACATTGCACCAACTTGAGATTAATTTTGATTAAGAATGACCAAGTTTTTGAACTTTGCTCTTTGTTTCCTTCTCATTATTTCAGGTTTGTCTTTTATATTCTTTAGTTTTTTAAAAAAAATTGAGATTTAGCCTGTTCATTTTTATGACATATATGCTATTTAAACATCTGAGGTATAAATTTTATATACTGATAATGTGAGGAATGTTTCATGATATATATGTATAATTTCATTGGTTGTAATAGGTTGTTTCTTTGTTTTTCAAGTAATCTTTGAGTTTATATAGAGAGTTAATTACCTTATGTTATAGGTCAACTTCACATGAATATATATAAATCCTCTATGTTAATAGAAGGCACAATCAACAGGTTACTACTCTGACCGACTATGCATATGTCCCTCAATTAATTTTGCATGAAAATGCACATATATATAGTAGCGTCATAAATTTATGATGGAAAAAAAACAATTCAAGTCTTTCTTTTTTTGCATGTGTGTAATGAACATTGTTTTTCATGAATTTGATTGCAGTTGCATTGGATATTAGTCAAGTGAATGCACAACACAGATGTACCAAAATTCTAAATCCAAAAGGATGTGTTCTTTATGATTGCAAAAAAGAATGCTTTGAGAAATACAATGGAAATGGTCTTTGCTCAAGTGGTGGTACTATTGGACAATATGTTTGTACTTGTGTTTACAATTGTAACCTTGATGAATTAAATTCTCTAAATTAATTTTTATTTCAAACACATAAATGATTTACAAGTGGTCTATTTGAAGGTTGTTCTTTATATAAGAGAATTATTTTTTTAATCCTTTTCTAACAATTATTTTCTTATGTTTTTATTTAACCATCTGAATATGAAACCTAATAATGCAACCAAACTGAATGCATACCATGTAGACTCATCAAAAGAGCAAACCATGTACTTTCCACATAAAGAATCTTCATTTCAAAGGGAGATCTAGTACATTAGTCGCGGATTTATGCGAACATAAGTAACTTTGGTTCAAATTTTATAAGTGTGGTATTACGATGTATTGTCTAATCTATGAGGATCAAGTTTTTCTCCTTTCTTAAACCCTTGTACGAACGTAGACCCTCGACTATTGTGAGACACATTTCCTTCAAACTTTGTGAATCTTCTCAGGATGTATCCGACTTTGAAAATACTATCAAATTCCAAGTTTTCATCTAAAGTCTCTGATGAGTGTGTATGAAAGTTCATTAAATTTCTATATAAAATTATTTTCGAAACCTAAAGTTGGCTTGTAGTCTTTTTCACCAACCCATGCCTAAGAGAAATATCTAAATGTGTCCTTATTTAAAATAAAAATAAAAATATATTTTACATATATAAATTTATTTGGTATGTTCTGATATTTTTTATTTCATTTTTGTAAAATTTAAAACGTACCAAATAATTCGATGTAGTTATAACTTGTCACGCGCTAATCGAGGGGACCCTCAACTGACACTCGATACCTTATTCAACAGAGCTAGCCATTGAAACATAACTAAAAGGAAACAACGAGTGCCGACATGCACATATAGAATAACGACTGAAATATTATGTTTGGAGCGACGAGGTCATAACCAAAGTAAGAATAATATAATGAAAGGGAGATCAAGACAAAATCAATTGGTAAAACTTGCAATCCAAAGCATCTAGAGACATATATACATACTAAGCTGACAAGAAATAATCCAAAATAATATTTCCAGAAAGCCTCTAAGAGTACTATACATCAAGTAGTCGGGACAAGGTCCCGCGTCGGTACGTTAACAATTTGTGTGTGAGTTCCATGAGAGAACTGGGTATATACATTTGTGATCAAGTGGGACATGTTTGATGCATTTGTAATTCAAGGATATTGTAATTTGTAACTTGTAACATGTTGTGCCTGTTGATATATATTATATATATGCATGTCTTGGCCTGTACGTAGTACTATGTTGTAGTTACTTGTTTACATTCGCGTATTGGAATTGACCATATGATTCTACTAATATACGGTGTTTGTGTACTAATATTGCACTTGTTCTTTTCTTGTCCACTACAAGATA
>JAJOOF010017396.1:0-12658 GCA_029582545.1 Solanum lignicaule | reverse complement strand
TGAAAGAACAAAACACATTGAGATTGACTGCCATTTTATAAGGGAAAAATTGCAGGAAGGGTTGGTAAGAACTAACTACGTTGCAAGTAAGGAACAACCAGCAGATGTGTTTACCAAAGCTTTGGGTCGTCAACAACATGCTACGTTACTGGTCAAGTTAGGAATGAAAAACATTTTCCATTCTCAACTTGAGGGGGAGTGTAGAAATAAAGGAATAGTTAGTTGATAATTGTGTATAGATTAGTTAGTTAAGAAGATTGTTAAGTTGTTATTAAGTTTCCAATAAGAAGTTGACAGGTGGATAAGTTAGTTAGTAACTAACTTTGTAAATGTACTGTATATAAGTGGATCCATTATTGAAATAAATAATCACAACACAATTACTCTCTATTAGTTTCTTTTTTCCTTCTGTAAAGCTCATCAATGGTGGCCTAAGTGCAGATTTTATCATAAATTCTATAGATTCATAATTATTAAAAAACATAAATCATATATTATCTTATTTTATATCAGTTATTGTTTGATTTCAATGAGTTCGTATTGAGATAGACAAACAAAGGGATAGCTGGATGTATATGTAATTAATAGAATGGATAGCTCGCGAGTGAGATTAAGAAAATAATAATAAATAGTGAGAGCATGTGTGGATCGCTTCTTAATTCAATATATATATTTTTTCTTTATGTGCTGTATATAAATTCAAATTTTGAAGTGGAAATATTCACGACGAATCCCAGGTACATAGTACTTTTCCTTTTAATATATCTAGCATGACACAAATTTAAATTGGTAAATCAGTTGATTCTCGATATATACTTAATGGCTATACCAAAAAAAAAGAAGAAGAAAAACGGATATATTAATATTAATGTTTTATAGTTAGTTTGATAAGTAAATAATTCAAGATTTGATATGAAGAATCATTTGTTCTGTTTAGCATTTTGGATCTACATTGGACAAAAACATATCTGCTGGGGGCCAACATGCACTACTTGAAAATAAAATATTAGCGAAAGATAAAATTTCATAGTTAAATAATAAAAATTTCATGATATATAATTTTATTTAACGATGGATTATTAATAATGGTCAATGGAGTATAAGAAAAATCTATTAGTAGCTAAGATTTTAAAGTTTTTTAACGGCAAATTAACAAAAAAAATTGTAGCTAATTTCATATTTTATTTATAATGATAGATTCCATCTTATATATATTAATTTGTAGCCAAAAAATACTGTAACACTTGCATTACAACTACCAAGCTAGCAATTTCAGTAAAGTAGTTGGGGTCAGCTTAACCAAAAACCAACCAAAGTACCAACTATTATGCTCAAATAAAGCAAAATACTAAGTACTTTTTTCTCATTTTTCTGAATCAATTCCCAATGTTTACGATACTTTCCTCGTTTCATAATAAGTGTTATTTTTAGTTTGTAATTGTTCATCCTCAAAAAGTAAAATACATATAATTACTAACAAATCCTTAATAAATATTTTGAAAAAGAAGTAATTCTTAATAGGTTTTTAGTAAAATACCTTATTGATTACACGAAACACCACTTATTTTAAAATAAAAACATCATTTATTATGAAATAGAGCGAGTACAAATTAAAGAATTTAGGAAAGCTAAGAATGTAAAATTCAATAAAGATATATCCTTTTCTGAATCTTACAAATGTTCCTAGATGTTCTCTTAAAAAAAAAGTGGTACAAAAGCAAATGTGAACACTGAAATAATATGTAATACTTTGAGAAATTGCAAATTAAATCTCTATACATGTGAAACCTAAAAAAATGTGCTTTACAAGAAGAAGAAAAAAATCATCAGCCTTTTTTTTTTCTTGATCTTCTTCAAATGTGAATATCTCAAGTCACCGTCAAAATGTAGAAATTAAATTGAAAAAAATTAAAATATTAATAAAAAGTGAAGAAAAGAAAAGATTAAAAATGCAATTTTTATGTCAAAATAAGAAAATTTTGTTCGTGATGAGTCCCCCGTCATAAAATCCGGTAACCATGAACTGCCAAATGGAAATGGATCCTCCGCCGGACTAGAACCCGACCCGGACCCGCCATTTCCGATAGAAAATCCTTTTCCGTTGCCGTTCAACGGCGAAGAGTCTCTCGATGATTTTTGACTGCAAGCAAATATAAAGTCTTATGAGATTTAAATCTTACTTTAAATAAAGCGACATGTATAATAAATAATAATAATTTATAACATCCCAATTTATTGCATGAAACTCACGTCGTTAACATGCACTAATACATTAATTTGACATTTTTATACTTAAATAACAATAATAATATAGTCAATGTAATCTTACAAATAAGTTTGAATAAGGTAAGTATGTTACGGGGATGAAAACATTTTTTTCGATAGATTATTAGCGACTCAATATGATAGTTAATACATATATGATATGGAAAGCTTTATAAAAAAGCTTTCCAAGAAAATTATGTCGTTTGATGTGATGTAATACTAACAAGTTTATCCAGTTAAAAGAAAAAAGTGTAAATGGACATTTGAGAAAAATAAATAAATCAAAAGAAGATATTATTTCATTTGTTATACGGAAGAAAAAGGTGGGGAAAAAAAAGACAAAAATGTTCAAGATAAGATAACAAAATGAAGCCACTAAAAGATTCTCTATATTAGTAATTGCCAACTAATACTACTCTTATATTCTTTAATACTCTCACTAATATTCTATTAGTTTTCTTAATTAAAAACTAACAACTCATCTAACAACCACGAAAGTCACTAATCACCCATCTTAAATAGTTGTCCACCTCAAAAAATAAAGTTAGCAGATGTATATAATATATGTATATTTCTTAGAGGTTGTAAATATTTTTGACTGAGCGATCAAGACGAATAGATAAATTATCTTTCCGACACAATAAAAGACAATATTGCCCTACACTTCATCAAGACGAAGATCAAAAGGTACAACTTGAAATATGCTCTAAAGTAGTACAGTAATATCTACTCAGCCTTGTGCTACAATGAGCTAAAAGCTAGTTAGGAAAAAAAAAGGATTTCCAATTACAAAAAAGCAATTTTGATTCAGAATAACACGTCATTATTACATACTTTTATTACTTTATGAATAAATCAACGGACAGCGACAATGATCGAAAAAAAAATAAAAAGATAGTAATAAAGTAGCAGAATAAAATTTGAAAAATAATATTACGATAAAAATAATATTTTTTAAATTTTTTTTATTATTTTTACCTTGTTAATGAAGGACAGAATGTTATCGTATAATCAGCTCCGGTACACGTAAAAGTACTCGTAGGATCATCGTATGCGTAGCTATACGATTTTGGGCACGCGTTTTTAAACATCGCCGAGTAGCTAGATGGCTTACAGGTGGAAGGTGAACCGTACGCGCCGCTGCAACAATATTCAGGGGTACCAAATGCTTCACATGCACTTTTGCATGCTTGCCCGTCCCCGACCCGTAACTCATTCGGGCACATTCGGTTCAAATCCTTCGCACAACCCGTCGTCTCGCATGAACCCGACCCGCCAACCGCTTGGATTGCCATTGGTAAATTGTATCCGTCAACTAAGCTAATATCGTAGAAATCTTGCTTCACACCTGTTGAAAATATAATTCAAATTTTATTATCATTTATTATGATTTTTTTTACGTGCTTGCATGAGAGTTGTTAGATGAAATGATCATATAATTCAACGTACCTGAGAAAATAGTGAATTCCGCGAGGGTGGCTGGGGGAGTTGCTCCGGCACCATTGCATTCCATTTGGTTTGATCTACAATCGCCGGTGGCACAATTTCCTTGACCGGTGTTGGGATCGAAATTACAACCGGTTCGACCCCAGATCCGACCCGACCATTGTTGTGGAGGTTGGAATACCCGTGAATCACCCGGGGCAAGTATGAACCCGGTACTATCCAGTTTGTCACTACCTGCATTGGCTAATATTCCGGGCCATACGTTGTAGTCACATCTATTTATTAAATTAAAAGTAGTACCATCAATTCCTGAGGAAAAAAAATATCCGATTAGTACCATCAATAAAGATATGATAATAATAACATATTCAGTGTATTTGACAAGTGTTATGATCTAAGAAGGATATATAGAATATATGTATGCAGATCAACCTTACCTCTACCCTGAGAGGTAGAGAGGTTATTTTTGATACCATCAATAATATGATGATTATACGAAACGTATAGTACATATATTGTACGTACCGTTGTTGTCGGAGAAGAAAATGAAGATGAAAAGAATGAAGGAAGAAGAAAATGATAATTTTGAGGACATTATATTTGGAGAAAAATATTGAATGATGAGAAACAAATTAAGTGGATATATATATTTTTGTGTAGAGGAATTAAGGAGAGGGAGAAAGGGAGTTTATGAGATGATCATAAAATGCTATAAATAGAAGAGTGATGGGGATTGGTGTTGGTGCTGGGTGTGTTAATAGTTAGTTGTAGTAGTACTATATATTAATTAATTTCCCATAAAATAAACAAGTAATCAACTATGGTATGCTTCTTTTGGGGGGTTTTGAAAAAGAAAAAGGCTTTTGGTTTATTTTGTTTTGTCTCCCATTTATTGTATGGTATCCGTATTGGAGCTCGATTAATTCAGATTCATATAGAATCTATTCGAAAGAAACACTCTTTATAAAAAAAATTCATATCAAAAACTCGAAAAACCAAAACTTCTGATTAAGAGAAGAATACCTCAATCTACTGCATGACGGTAAAGGGCTTTTGGTTATGTGAATGATCAGAATGAGAAAACAAACAGTTGTAGCAGTTAAAGAGTGGAAAATGAAAGAGTGGAAAGCTATGAACTGAAAGAGTGGAAATGTGGAATATTATTATATTGGAATGGATTTAAGTTATTTACATAGTAAGTAGAATATTATTAGAATTTTAGAATTTAGATCACTAAAAGAATATTTATAAAGTTTTCTTAAAATTTAAAATTCATAATCATGAAAATAAATTAAAATAAGTTATTTGCTAGAATAATTAAAAGTTTCCCAATAGACTCAGAGGCGAATTCAAGATTTGAAGACTTTGGGTGCACCGATATTACTTTAATTAGCTCAAATATGAGCTCTAAGCTAAACTTAAAACAAAAATAATGAAAAAGGGTTTTAGCTGGATTTGATCCCTACTCTGAGGATGGTTTCTCTAGCTTTTACCATCAGCAAAACGGCAATCCTATACTTTTCATGAGTGCATTGTTATCTATATCCTAATTTCTGTCAGTTTCTCAAAATAAATATACATATATACATATGATATTTTCCGAAGTTAGTGGGTGCACATGCACCCCTTCCTAAAGGTGTTGGTCCCCCTCTGCCGGTAGTGTAAAAGTTCTTTATATGTAACTTAAACTGGAATGGAATATATATATAAATGTGTGATGCTAATATCACCTAACATACATTAGACTTCGCTGGTAAAACTATACTAACTATATTATATATTTGAAATGTAAATGAAAAAAAATCAAGGATATGCCTACTTTTTGTCTAGTCCCTTCTACTCTATATATAATATATACTTTCTTATTCCATTTTTTAATAATTTTCAATGATTTTTTTTATAGAATTTATGAAAATGTACCACTAGATATTTGTGTAAATGGTTCCAACTTTAAGTAAAGTTATCTGTTGTAACTTTTATAGTAGGCTAAATCACATTGGTTAATTACTCACTTTTTGCAACCAAAGCAACGTAACGACAGCAGACCAAAAAAAAATTACAAACCAAAATTTTATAGATCATTATCACATTTGACATAAAGTTTTCATTATGTGAACCAAAACTTTTATTAGTTAAAAAAAAACAAAGATAAGCTAAAGTTTTCAAGATTTTGTTGCTTTAACCTAAACGGTCCTGAAAAAGGCTTTGATGGAAAAAATAATTAGTTGCTCTTATGCATGAGAGATTTTGATGTACTATTAAAGGTTCGAGCTCTGGTTATGGATTTCTTGTAGTAGAAAATGCATTCCCCTTAACATGGGACGTATCGATGCAAATTTAGAGTTAGTTGGGTCTAAAAATGGACATGAAACATCGAGTGGAAAGAAAGAAGAGATTTTTATGTATATATCATCAAAGGTTTGAGCTTTGAGTATGGAGTTTCTCGTAGTAGGAAACACATTTCCCTTAATTTGGATTTATCGATGCAAATTTAGATTAATCAAGTCTCAAAAGATATCAAACACTGACAGGAAAAATAGAAGAAATTTTATTCAAGTGTACAAGGATCTTTACAAATTAAATATTAGATTTGGAATAATACTGTGCTTAAATAGAAGGGTAGTAATAATGTGCTTAACTAGGAAGGGTAAAGTTTACTAATTACGTTGATGTGAAAAAAATAATATATTTCTACTTTAATGATATTATCTTTTACAAAGAGCAGAACCACAATAAAAGTGCTATAAACTTATAGGTTTTTACTGAATTTAATAACTTTAACTCAAGCATTAAATTTGTATTAATCAAAGGCGTAATCAGATTTTTAATTATGAATATTTGTTAGATTATATATATACCTCAGCTCCTTCAAATCATATGAATTTACAGAGTCCGTACAACAAAATCTTAAAAGTGCATCACAAGATGGGAATCATAATTATAAAATTTTAAAAGTTCTGAAGTGTTTGATTTTCGTATCCTTATCCTTATCTATTTTTTTAAATCCTGTTAAATCTTATCTATTTTTTTTAAAAAAATATTCCATCTGTAGTGTTTGATTTTCGTAGTTTGTATTAATCTTTGATTACATTTGGATTCGTTCTAAAAGGTTTCATATAAAGATAAAAATTTTATTAACAAAAAAAATATCATACCCAGGACTTGAATTCAAAACTATAATATAAAGATACAAAAATATGTAATATTTCACCACAACTTCGTTGATAACACTAAAACTTTCTATATGAGTTCTTTAATTAAATTTGATTCCTCTCTCTAATGAGGATACTGTCTAATGTTCCAATTTCCACCTAACAAAAGGTGAAGAATTTTTTTATAAATATTTTTTTCAAATGGAATTGGATTCTCAATGATCTGATAATTGATTGTTTTTAATTAATCAATTAAATTTTAATTAATAATACATCGTATCAGAATCAATGAATAAATGCATGCTTCCATGGTGTCCAATGATTTAAAATTAATCGAAAAGCCTAAGTGAAAACGATACATTAAAATTCCAAATTTAATGAATATCTCCTTAATTAAGCAGTTAATAATAACTAAATTAAATATGAGCTAGCTCGATATAAAAATTATCTATAACTCAAGTTAGACTTCAAATTTTAATACTCTTTTTTTTTCTTTTCAAATTTTGTGACTAGTCAAACTAAATCACATAAATTAGAATGACTGAGTAATATATTTCATAATTCTTTAATTCATAGTAGTCTAAGCACTAAAACTTGGAATAATTCCAATACTTCAAGTGTATTTTAAGCCATTTTCCGATAAATAAATAAAGGATGAACAATTCATTTTCTTAATTTGATCCTTTGAAAAGTAATGGGCCCTTGGGAAGAAAGGAAAAGTAATGGGCCCAACATGTCCATTGGGCTTATGCATCAGTACTTATGTCATTTTGGGTCCTTACCAATCTCTACTTAAGAGGTCAAGTCAAATATGCAACTTTTTAAAATAATAAATGTTACTTTAGGTTATATTAATTACAAAGATATTGCACTATATATCCATGTTATTTCAGGGAAACATCTAAAGTAAAATAAATTAAATACCTAAAAAGAAAGAAATTTAGAAAAAAAAAAAACACCAACATTTGCATATATAGTGTGTGTTTACTTCATTAAATCACGTAATTATGAAAATTGCATTAGTTTAATTTATACGTTACACCGGGTGTGGATAAGTTTTTATCAGTTATTATTTTAAAGGACTGAAAGGTTAAAATGCATAATTATCTCATCTACAATCTTAAATACGGAAAATGAGATATGTGAACCAGTGTGTTGGTTACGGATTCAACTGAATCAAGTAGCCTTGGTTCAAACTGTGAATTTATAGGAAGAAATTCATTGAATACATATGAATTATTAATTTAGAATCTAGTAAAGTTGAAGAATTAAAATTTTGAATCCATAAACCTCAAATTCTGATTTCGCTTCTAATGGGAATAACACATGCACATGAGTTAATCTATCTTAAACATCGGAGAAAATCCCGATTAATAATTTTTTTTGCGCATACACCAAAAAAAAATCACGATAAATATTTTGAACCGGGACATGACGGTTGGCGGCAAGTCCACGTTAGTATAATGCTGTCGTGGAATGCACTTTCACAAGAATGACCCACACGATCAAATTGGTCATTTAGAGACTGGAGAATTCTTTAGGAAAAAGAAGAAAAGAAAAAAGATATTAAGGTGAAATTAATTAAGGACACATCTACATGTGAATGTACCTTTATAATTAGATCAATCTTGTTAGTCATCAACCACAAAATTAATTACAACTTGTTTTTACGATAAGAATAGGACTACTTTAATTATTTTAATTTAATGTAGAAAAAACAAAGTTTTTTGTTGTCTGCGTGTTCATGTTCATATAAAAATCCTAATACTTGTTCATGATTTCGTGTAAAGTCAATATCGGTGCATAATTTTTTTAAAAAAAAATTAGATTAAAGTTTTACTCATTGACGATATAAAAAAATAATACAAAAGCTTATAGTAGATATTATAACTTATAAGTATCCAGTATCCTCACTAAGTATATGGATGACAAGTTACACTAATCATGTAAACTTTTTCGTAACTTTGGTGAATAAGATTTAAATTCTTTTTTCGCGTGTAAATTCAATTTTATCGAGCTAGTGAGTAGTGAGTATAGTATATCAAATACCATATAGTTAAGTAAAAAAACATTACTAAGTGCTTCTTATTTAGACCAAAGTTAGTTGCGTACAAAGCTGAATCTTGAGTTCTGGCTACATATTGATGGAAACTCAATAGCTTTGTTCAATTATGAATGAATGTCATTTAGAAACCAATATATTATCTTTTCGAACATTGAGAATACATAAACTCAAAATTCTGAATATAGCTTATGACGTCTATAACTTATCATGAATCCTTCTCCTTATCATTATTGGGCAAACATGATCACAGATTTTAATTGAAAAAGTAGAATTTAGAGTATAACTAGGATAAGATTGTGAAAAAGAAGTTGAAAGATGACAAGTAGAGAGGTATAGAAAACACTTCACATGGAGAAAATCTGAAAAGTAATTTGACCTTGATAAAATAAAATCTAGAAAAAACAAAAGGCTGTGGTGCTGATGAGAAAAGTAGGTATTCCCACGTAGTCCACTTGTTCTTTTTGGCTTGCATTGACCCTTAATATTGTACCACAATATCTCTATATTCTTTCAAATACTCTCAAGAGATCTCTACTCCTTTAAATAAAGCAAAGGCACATCTATTTAGTCATGATCATACTTCAAAAATAGGGAGGGGGGAGGTAACTAATTTATGATGGTCATATATAACCATTATTCATAGATTAAAAACCACATAAGAAAACGAAATTAAGTTACATTGTCAAGTTCATCGATCAATGTAGAAGCGCATTTCAAGAGCGTGGAACGTTTGACTATATATTTCTCTCATTGATCCAAGAAGTTATATCTACATTATAAAATACAAAGCTTTGTTAATTTATTGTTCATATACATATGAAGTCTCTCTTTATCATCTCGTGTCAGATGCAATATCCTTTTTCCTTATAGTGAACCATGGTATCGCTCAGGGGAGCAAAATTCATTTTTCTTTTAAGATAAAACGACTCATAAAAAAGGTCTAGCCTATCGAAAGTCTAGTTCCTTCGTGAACGAAGTTTGAAATCATCAACAAGGATTCGTAGTAAGAATAGTATATAACTGAAATTTCATTCCATTTTTTTTGTTCATAACGAAGGAGATAGATGGAAGGGAGTTCTTGAACACGAAGGGAGTTCTTGAACACGAAGTTCGAAACAAATGAATTAAGAAAAAACTTTATATGTGACCTCCTCTCCTTACTGTCAAGTGACTTTCAATTTTTTCATTGTGAAACATTATGAAGAATTATATTAGACTCTCGATAAAGTTATAGTGTAAATTATAGTTAATTTACTAGAATGAGTCTAAATTATATCTATCGTCAATATAAGAAAGTTTTATATCATTATTATCTTTACGTTTGTAGTAGCCTAGCAAGTAATATATATATCATATTTTCATCGATATACAATTAATTATATTTATTGTTTTAAAAAAATACTTAGTATATATCACTTGAGTCACTTGAAAGTTGCAATTATGCATAATTAAATTCTTTAAACTGACGATGTATGTAATTTATACTCATTAATATTAACAACTACGTACATGTAAGCAAACCAGATAGTATTGAAATTCATTGTGTCACTATTTATAAAAGTCAAAAAATTGAAGTATATCCTTTGTCACTAGGAATACAATTGCAATTAGGACCAGTTTTGCTTTTTTAACCTAATGCAATTGACTAATCACCTGCCGTCTCTTTTCTTTAATATATAATTAGTAAATTAATAATGCTTTTGCTTTACTATCTTTAGTATTAATTGAAATTTGAATGGAAGAACTCGGAAGGGTGGATAAGTGTGCCACGATAATTTTGCAACAAAAAAAGCTTCATACATAGATACATTGTCGATAAATTAAACACTTTCGATTCGAATTTTAATTTTTATATATGCATGTTCTCAAATAGTTATTATATAGATAAGTTAATCGTTTAAATGTCACTTACCAACTATATCATTTCTTTTGCTGGTAATTTCCTATAAAAACTATTATTCCCTCTGTCCCTAATTACTTGTCCATTTTGACAAATCAAGAAATGACAAATTTTTTTAGCTATTATATCCTCAATTAAATGACTAATTACTTTGAAAAATGTAGAACTTTTAATCCACTTCATAATTAACATGGTAAAATGGTAAACTCATTATGTCATTAATTGTTTTCTTAATAAGTGTGTCAATTCAAAAGTGGACAAGTAAATAGGGATAGAGGGAAGTAACATATAGTGTTTCTTTCACCGGCCTTTATATATAAGGGTAAGGGGTGGTGAGAGAAATGGACGTGAAAATTAATTAAACTCATTGATGGCTATTTGATTATTACAAATTATTATTAAACAACATAAATTCAAAAGGCTTAAATGGTCACAATCAGTCTTCCTTAGCTCACCACCAAACAAGATAATGTTCGTTAAAAATAAGCACTAACTACTTTTAGCGTGTTATTAACAAAGCATCATGGGTCACCATGCATATCTCAAATATACCAAAATGGGCATGACACTTTTTGGTGGATACTTTTTTTTTTTTTTGCGATGTTTCTACTTTATTGAAATTTGATAAATCTGAATTCACGCATTTTAAGGTTTTTGAGGGTGCATGACACTTCTAAGTAGATTTTTTTTCGTTCTCAAGAAGTCGAACTCAAAATTTCTCAGGAACTCAAACTCAATCATTCCATCACGACCGACATTTTATGATGGATACTTCTTTCAATAACCAGCAACGTGCATTAACATGTTGTAAAGGTCGTTTTTCTTTTTTGGATAATTTCACCCTAGCTTTTTGAGTCGTTATCCTGTCCTCTCCCTAGAAATACTACAGTATTTTAAAAAGATTCAATTGAGTCACTTCCTTCTCAAAAGTTTTCGTCTCTAACTTTGAAACTTCTCTTTAGAGGGGTCACTAATTCCACATTGGTCGAGAGAATTTGTTTTTATCTTATTTCCATTTTTCGACGATACTCATCTGAGTTAGAGTTAGATTTTCTAGTTAACTAAATATCATAGTCAAAATCATTTTTATATTTAGTTTGTTCAATGTAGTATATGCTAAGGCCTCATGTTAAATTGTCAGGTCTGAATTTTTATAGGTATGAACATACAACTTTAGAATATATAACAGATTCAATGCTAAAAGCTTTTAAGGTTAATTATCATAAATTTAAATTATGAATTCGCCTATAAGGTGCAAGTGGGCTCATCAAAACTTCTTTAATTTTGCTGGAAGATAATCCTATATAACACATTTTAAATCCTTCCTAGCTAGAAATTATGGATAACAATGTGACAAAAGTATATATTTTTAATTATAATAATTATTTGTACAACCAGTGATACATTTCCTAATGTTTAATTATACATTATAGTTTCCATATTATATATTTTTTTAAGTAAATATGTCACTGGTAATTGTTTGAATAATTAATCAAATAAATCGGATTATTATAGCAGCCCCCTTCTCCTAGTAGGAGTAACAATAGCAGCATGCTGCCACTAACCTGTAATAATGCATATTAATATATAATATATTACCTCCTTTTTCTACCAAAAAAAATAACAATCTCTCAAATCTACGTAAAAGTTATAAAGGATGAGACACGATGAGCATTGAATGATGTGGCTACAGATTAAAATGACAGTTATAGCCTTACAGGAGACATGCATGAAAAAAGATTATACTCCCTCCGTCCCATTTTACGTGGCACTTTTCAAATTTCGAAATTCAAATAAGTTTATCTTTGACCGTAAGAAGCTTCTTTATAT
>JAJOOF010017395.1:0-23843 GCA_029582545.1 Solanum lignicaule | reverse complement strand
TCCATATGAAGTTTCTCCTAACAACATCCAGTCTGTCAGTAACACTGGCTGGGATAGGAAAGAGTGACATCATATATGAAGGGATAGAGTCCATTACACTGCTTACCAAAGTGAGTCTGCCACCTGTGGATAGGTATTGGCTTTTCCAGTATGCTAATCTTTTTTCACACCACTCCATATGTTCTTGGACTTGCTCTTAGCTCCTAAGGGCATTCCCAGGTATGTGGTTGGGAGTTCACCCACTTTTCCCCCTAACTTTTCTGCCAGATCTTCAATGTTTGGCTGTATTAACTGGGTATATGAAACTCTTACCCCAGTTTATGTGCAAACCAGAAACCGCTTCAAAGATGTTGAAAATAACTCTGAGAATTAACATGTGTTCCCCTGTGGCACCACAAAACACTAGAGTGTCATCTGCATATTGCAGATGTGTTATCTCTATATTATTACCTGCTATGTCTCCCACTTGAAATCCTCTGACCCATCCTCTGATTTTTGCTGTTTGTATGAGGTTGCTTAGTCCCTCCATGGCAAGGATGAAAAGGAAAGGGGACAGAGGATCCCCTTGCCTTAAACCCCTACCGGAGGAGAAAAAGCCACATGGACTTCTGCCATGATGAAAAGGAAAGGGGACAGAGGATCCCCTTGCCTTAAACCCCTACCAGAGGAGGAAAAGCCACATGGACTTCTGTTTATCAAAATTGAGAACTTTACTGTGCTGATACACTGTTTGATCCACCTGCGCCACCTTGAACCAAAACCCATCCTCTGCAGCATATTCATTAAGAAGTCCCAATTTAGGTGATCATATGCTTTCTGGATGTCCAGTTTACATAGAATCGCTGCTTGTTTGTCTTTTTCTCTTGAGTCTGCACACTCGTTTGCCACCAGTACTGCATCCATGATCTATCTGTTCTTGATGAAAGCCATTTGTTGCCTTCCCACTAGCTTATGCATCACTCTTTTCAACCTTTCTACTAGGACCTTCGCAATTATTTTATATACTCCCCCCACAAGACTTATGGGCCTAAAATCATTAAGCTCCATTGCTCCTACCTTTTTTGGAATTAATGTCACAAAAGTAGCATTTATGCTTTTCACAAAAGTCCCCTCCCTGTGGAAAGCCTTGATGCTTTTAATATTCTGAAATACAAAAGCATCACAAAACAACACCTTCTCAGTAGTCTGCTAACCCATATTTTGGCATCTTCGTTTACTAAGGGTACTGTTTGGTTTTCTTAGCCATTCCAACCCTTACTAGTAATAGTTACTACCCCTTTCTGCCTATTTTATGTGGAATACATTTCATTTTAGCAAAAATCATGACTCCTTTATGTACTTCAAAACAGTTAAAGTTTACCCTTCCCAGGTTACCCTTAATGACATGATTTTGTAGCCACGGAAATGTCTATCGGATATTTTAAACCACAAGTGTCAAAGTCTTTGTCTGTTTTGAACGCCGTAGCCAGTCAAATACCTTTCCAAAAATTAAGACGGAGCGAGTAATATTTTTTATGGTTCAAATAAGTCTTGAACTACTACTTTTTTTTTTTTTGATGACAAGGGAAACCAGCAGCCGCTACCCTTTGGGTGCGCACAGGGTAAAACCCCCGCTCCTATGCAATAGCTCGCAAACCACATATGCAAGTTTAATACCAGGATAATGGAAAAAGATATTTGAAATGCTACGGTTAGAATCAAACTGAAAGAGCTAATTTTCCAAACTTCTGCCTCTCATTTGCAAGAACAATTCCTCATCATTGTTCTATACCCATTATTTAATTGTCAGTGCTTTCAGATTTTATTCCACATAGTTTGATCTTTGCTTATGAGTTCATGCTATTATTGCACTGGAAGACGTGAATGTACTTAGATCCGGCCCCAACCAAAGCCTGCAAGAGTGTCATAATGTATTTAACAAGCCATGAGGGCCCACAATTATGGTTCAATATCATCAACTGTGCTAGGATTACACATTTAGATTTAAAAAGCATAGAAGAGAGTAGATGTACCAATGGTTACACAAACAGAAAGACAGCTTTGAACTTGCTTAAAAGCATTGATGTTGCCAATGTGGATGTCTTATCAACACTTAAATAGATTGATCACTCCAAACCCGAGAATTACCTTAAGCCCCCTGAACTCAAGGGAGAAGTTTAAAGAGGAGGGTTAAAGGATGTGTAGGTTGATCCGAAACTTGTATAGGTTATTAGCTTGCACAGCTGCACATTCAGGGGAATATATCCTCCTTTCTGTACTAAATTTCCAAATAAAAAAGAAGTGCCCCAGTGGAAACTTAAAACTAATGAACACCTGCATCATTGAATGAAAGGGATTCGGTATTTATCCACTATCCACTACAATGGTTATTATAGAACGAAGAACGAAGGGGGCTGAATCAGCCAACCACCCAAGAAAAGGGGGAAATTTAAGTTTGGTCCCAATTCTACTCACAGTAATACTTGAAAATTCTCCTCTCACTCCGTTTCCTCTTCACCCTCCCTATTTTTCAAACAAAACTGTTTGACACAATGTTATTAAAAAGATAACAACTAGTAACACCAATAAAATAAACATACCATGATAACACGGTCACCAAACAGGTTTGTAGACCCTGCAAGCACAATGAGGAATAGTGTCAGCATGAAATTCATAAATTGTCACGTGGAGACGATGAGTTTATTCCGTTCATTTTGTTCATCTACTTCAAGTACTTAACTATCCCTTGCTAGCAAGTTCTTAGCTTCAGCTCAACTAATAGTGAATCACCTACAGATGGAAGTTATTAAGAAGTACAAAATGAAAATGTATTTAGTTGCTACCTTTATTGAGATTTATTAGTTGAATTAAAATTAATATATTGTATCCTTGGGTGTAGACTCCTCATTAGGTACTGTTGAACTGTGTCATACATCTCATCGGAAAGCTTAAATTGAGAGAGTACACTATTAATTATTAATTAATTACTTCATATGTCTTCAATACGCCCCCTCACGTGCTGATATAACTCTTTTTCTTCGCCTAGCACAGTAGCACGTCAATTCTTTTTTGATAATGGGGTGACAGTGAGACTTGAACCCAGGAAAAGATTACCATGATGAACTATGTGACCATCTCATCTAAGAAACTTAGCTGATAGAGAAAATACATTATTAACTGATCACTTGATTATGTCTTTTATAGCTAAGAGACATACCTCAACACCGCCGATGCAAAATAGAACCACCAGAACCTCAATAAACCAGAAGGACATCAATTTGTAAAGCATAATCAAGAAGCAGGATGCAACCACCACGAACAGAAGTGCTGATGTTGTGTTGATGTCCAATACACCACCAGAATGAGTCACCTCCTTGCCACCATAATCATCTGAGCCATCCTACAAGAGCAAGATACATACTCAACCAAGTTGTCAAGGAGAGGTGCAATGAGCATTCGCATATCTAAAAAATGCAATGACTCACTAACGAGAGGGGAAAAGTAATCGGGGAATGACTATGACTTACTTTTAAGAACTTGTCCTGCTCAATTGCGGCTTCTCTAGCACTCCATGCAGACCAATAAGAAGCACATAAAATCGTAGCAACTGACATAAGCCATAGAAACACTTCAGCTACATCAACCGTTGGACGTTTCGGAGAGTACATCTGCACAGAAACTGAGCAGAAGGGAAATCTGTAAGTCATAATTGTGGGAACAAATCCACAAGAATAGATTCCACATTAACTAATAGTGAAGCAAGATAAGGAAGCTGGTGAACCACAAGTAAGCATCTAACTACATTCACCTCCAACCCCCCCCCCTCCCCCCATCCCACCCCACAAATGGACTAACAAGAAATGAAATATAATAAGCCTACCTGTAGAACTGTTCCTGAGAAACTCTATCAGGCTTGCACCTGCATCTTGTGGCAGCATCACAGCAGGGATACCGATGTCCACATCAGATTCACCGGGATCACAAACCATCTTGAAGAGCTCTACAGAGAAATACGAGAAGAACACAAAATTATATTTAAACCCCCTTGGCCTGTGCATATCAAGAAACGATACTCGAAAAGTGTTTGTATTACAAGAACAAGAAATTCAGGTATTCATTTGTTTTTCCCAGGCATATTCTAATGAAGCTTAACGTATAGGCGCCACATTCAGTTGAAATGTTATAATGCCTGCTATGTAGATTAGAGCAGTTTGCACAAGTACATATCAAGTTAAGAGCCTAAATTCATATTAGAACAAGGGAAAAGAAAAAGGAAATTACAGAGGAAAATGTTGAAATAAAAGCAGCAAAACCTGTTTGATTGTTTATAATGATGATTGCTGAAGCACCAGCAGCTTCTGCAACTTTTGCTTTTGTGGTGAAACTGCAATTACCTCGGTGCACCAGGATGGCCTCACTGGTGAGCTATCACACAATCAAGATCTAAAAGGTGAGTTTGCTACTTATATGACAACCAGTTGATGTCTCTGATAGAAGGAATTGCGTTTTGCAAAAAAGGCAAGATAAATGTGAGATCAACCTTATTCCTAGGCATGCTACAACAATCTGGTGGGTCTGCAAAAGCAAGCCTCGTCTGATTAGCACGCTTCTCCTTTGATTCCAATGTGGGGCCAAATCGAGCACCAAGGCCAACAAACTGAGTTACTTCATTCCCGTTAACCCACGTTGGAATTTTTACCTATTTGAGGAAACACTATATAAGAGATGGATGTTGTGACAAGTTGCAAATTTGAGAACAATAATCGAAGTACATTGGAGCACTATTCTGCTAACACAACGCCAAACAACAAAACATAATTTCTATGCCAGCCATACCATGGAATTATGTCAAATGAGCCAATACAGCACCGTGTGTCCCAGTAAGTTTTACAAACTACATGTATGACAAAACTATAGAATCAGGAGTATTCATCTCTATCTGTTCAATGATCAAGGAAATAAACAATTATCATGACAAAAGTGAAATTCACTTTTTATTAGTTCTAATCCATCAAGTTCAGGGCTCTATACATGTTGTATTAAAAGAAGACTACTGAGGATGGCAATTTTCCAGTTCTACCCATTTGGAGGTCCTTTTGATTTGACCTAATAAACTGATGCCATGGAGCAAGCTGGTGGTGGATTTAAGCTATCGAGCCTGCCTTTTCTGTTTGGAAGGTTTATTCCTTATTTTCTTAAAGAAATGGCAGAAACACAACCTGATGAATGATTCACTCAAAATGCACAAGAAAATGCACTGAAGAGTAATATCAACTAAAGATGCAAATTAAACTTTGGGCATCAAAGATATCATACACTCCCAACCTGATTGGATGATCTTCAGGCCAGTATATTTGGGCATCACTATCACAATCTATAGTTGCCAAAATGGGTCCTACCCAGTAAAACCTTCAATTCCTGGCCTGGATGCTTTTAGACTGATACTTTATCTACTGTTATCAAAATACGGATACACCAGAGGCAGTTGCCAAGTTCTATAATAAAGAACCTAATCTTCTTTTCTGCACGTTAACCATTTTAACTTCATTCTTCCAATTCACTTCGCATATCTTTTTCCTTTCAGACTGAAAATATGGCTCTCTTAGACCTAACTCATCCCATAAAACCTATCTCATGAGGGGAGGAATGCCCATTCTCTCAACCAATTCGGGACTTAACATAGCCCAGCCCTTTCACTTGACCCATTCCCTTAATGGAAAAGGTATTCACCTCCAAAATTCAAGCAACTAATAAGGATTTTTAAAAAAAAATTGCAACTAATAAAGATTAATAGCCTCTCCGTCCAAATTGGTAGGTTCACTTTCAACTTGGCAAATCATTACGAATAGACGAAACGTGAGCATATTTAAAATACTAATACTAAATGTGGAACCAACTAACTAAAGTCAAACATGAAACATGTGGATGCAAATTTAAAATTTTGGAATTTTCGAGGTTGAGAAAGCATTGCATAGTGAAGGTACCGTGTACTATCTGGTCTGCGTTATACTTCCTTGGGATTAAGGTCTTTCCTTTTAAGAAAATTTGCAATTATTTTGAATGGCTCAATAAAGAAAGGTGGAAATTCAATTTGACATGGAAAGCTTTTCAATTACTTTGTCTGCATGTAACATCTATGCAATAATTACCCTCAAATTACATGACCACCACATCTTAAAGCTCAAGGTACAGAGAGTTTGGAATTATTTATTTATTTTTAGACTTTTAGCATTTCCCCTCATACACAGCCTAATCCTCTTTTCTTTTTCTTTTTTTTTGGGGGACGGGGGGTTAAGCATATGAAAATATTTTCGTTGATGGGTGTCAGTCAAACTAGAATGTAGGACCGCCACCTTCTCTAATACAACAACTACAACATACCAAGTGTAGTCCATAAGTGGTGACTAGGGAGGGTAGGATGTACGCAAACCTTACCCTTACATTTGTAGGGTATAGAGTATAAAGGTTGTTTCCTATAGACCCTCAGCTTAAAAGAGAAGTTTTCACCGCCTTCTCTAATACAAGTGAGCTCAAAAGAGATAGTATTCCCTCAGTCCCAAATTGTTTGTCACTATTGCTTTTAGATTAAAATTTTGATGGATGGGTTTACAATAAATTGTTTAGATATGATGTACTTTTTTATACGATTACCAAATAGGTAAACTTCATTTTACAAAAATTACCCTCAAACTATTTGACCACCACATCTAAATGCTTAAGGTATAGACTTTTTAGGATTATAGCATGTTCCCTCACACGCGGCCGGCTAAGCATGTGAAAACATTTTGGTTGATGGGCAACCGTCAAACTAAAATGTAAAACCACCTCCTTATCTAATACCATGTGAAATTGTACGACCACCTCATTTATTTCATATATAGGGAGAGAACACATTTATTAGTATGAGTTTAGGTTTGCAACATCCGCTATTACTATGAACTCATTCTTTCTAACTCTACTATAAATCTCTACTCCACAGGACAAGTGGAGTAGAAATTGGGTGGTTAGGAGTAAATTTATCATCAGGATGCGTCGCGGATAAACTGCAAAATAAGCATTTAACAGAATAACAACACAGCAAGCATACTCTACCCACTGAAAATCTAATACAACAATAAATAACACAGAAAAATAGCAATGGAAAAATCCAATCTTTAACACCAAACAGATAATCTCAGTTATAACATAGAACCAATTAAATGTAGTCATCAATCACGAAACCGAACCAAAAAGAAAAAGAGACCTAGAGAAATAGTATCCTCTCTATTCCAAATTGCCAAGCACTATTACTATTACATTCAAATTCTTACGAATGAGTTTACAATAATTTATTTATTATTCTAATAATCGTGGTGTCTGTACCAGCTCTCGCACACCTAGGCTAATTGCATACCTATCACCTCCCACCAACAAGTAACAGGTAACTAATGTTTTTGTCTATGCTATGATTCGAACGTGAGACCTCATGGTACTCCAGGTTTCATACTAATAAGCAACCTTCAATTCTACAACATCAATAAAATTAACCTTAGAATTCAAATTAAAAATTAGATAAGTTAACAAAACCATAACATAAACCAGTAACAACCACCACAAACCAGATTTACATTTATACAAAACACAGAACAAACACATCCATACACATAAGCACAAAAAAAATAAACTTTTTAGCAAGAAAGACTCAATTTTTTTTTCAAAATTCTGAAAAATGAAAAAAAGTAGTTTAAAAGAATCAGCTATTACCAGCACAAAATTGTTGTTACAACCAGGTCGATGTGGAGCTACATTATCTTGATGAACTATATCACCTCCAATAACCAAAAAACAAGAATTCAGCAAAAAAACAGCAAAAACTACACAAAAACAACAGGAAAAAACTCCTCTTTTGAACCCCATTTACTCAAAATTTCAAGAATTTTTTTCTCAATCTTGAAAATTAAAGTCAATGGGTGAATTGGGTGTTTGTTAGTCTTTTTTTTTTTTTGTGATGAAAATGTTTTTGAAGAGTGAAGGAAGTGGAGATATGTATGAAAAAAAAAAAAAGGAAGGAAGAAAGAAATATAGTCAAGTTTTATTTTTAATTTATTTATTTAGTCAATAAGGCATTGTTTGGGTGTTGTTACTTTTTCGGCTAATTTACGACAAGTACGACTGCCTTGTAACCGTAGGTTTAGTCAATTAAATTTTTAAGATTTATAGATTTCGCACACGCGGTGTTAACGAGTGGTTGACACGTTCTTCAAGTTTGTTGACTCTTCCGAATGCAATTATTATTACCCTCTCCGTTCACTTTGAGCTCTGCACATTTCTTAAAAAATATTTTCTTCATTTTCATTTAGTTATTACTATTTTAAATTTCACATCAAAACTAAGTAAGTTTACTATTGACTTATTTAGTGCTCTGAAGTTAAATTTTCAATAAATAACTATGAATTAATTTATTTTGATTAATTAATTTGATCAATGAACATAAATTAAGTACTTAATTTTTCTACGTTGGACAGATGTGTATTTTCAAAGGGTAAAATATGAAGAATATAGTCATTTATGTAATAATTTTGTGAAATGACAAATATTAATGATCATCTATTTTTTGTAAGGATGATATATAAATAGGAACAAAGAGAGTACTTTTCTGTTTTTCAATTTGTGTGATTTAGTTTGACTTGATACGAAATTTTAAAAAGAAAAGATTTTTAAAACTTATGACCTAAAATAAATCATTTGATTGTAAATCAATCCATTATAATTGGCATTTTAAAGTTAAATTGTTACTAAATACTATAAAAGTGTGTCACTCTTTTTGAAATTAATTAGGAAAAAAAGTGGGTCATATGAATTGGGACAAAGAAATAATGACTAATATGACTATTTGACAAGAGGGAGTTGTTCGGATGATAAGCATCTCTCGCTTCTAGCCCTAAGATTGTAAGTTTTACAACCCTAAGTTTGATGCTAATTGATGTATACTCTTAGATATTGTGAAATAATTTGAGGAGTAAGAAATCAATATTAAAAATAAAATTTAAAAGAAAATTAATATATTAAATTAAAATAACAAATAAAAAATAAAATTTATTATTAATTTTAAAATAATAGAGGAATAAAAATAAACACAAGGAAGTATTATTATGGATATAATAAAAGAAGCTTTCATTTATTGAACTTTAAAGTGTAATCTCTATTTGGTATTTTTTTTTTAAATCTCATGACAACAAATTTGGAGGCGAGAGTGACATAACGTTTACCCCTTTTGGGTGGGGAATACTTTTTTTTTTGCTAAATGCACGTATATGAATTTGACATTATTTTCTATTTTGATTAAGATTGAAATATTGAAAAATCTAATCATAGCAAATCCAAACAAACAAATTTGGAAGATAAAATGTATATTAGCTTAAAAATAGGAAGAAAGCGTGGAGTTGTTACACGTAATTCTGTCTCACTAGATTCCTTTAATTTAGAAGATCACTTGTCGTTAAGTGCGGAGTCAAAATATTTGTTTCAACTTATTTTCTCAAAAAATTAACTATAGATAAAAAGTTAAGAATATTTTTTTATGTATATATAATAGATGTTAAATCTTTTTAATTTGTTTATGTATTTTACTCCTTATAACACTCGTAGTAAAAATTCTAGCTCAATAAATGTTTATAATGTGTCAACAAGAATTGTGGTGAAGTGGTAAGTACTCTTTCATTGTTAATCAAAGGTTTCGAGTTCGAGCCTCCCTATGTATGAATTCATCATTTTACCCTCAATGTAGGATTTTCTGGCGCTAACACAAATTCAAAGTTAGTCGAATTTCAATGTTTCAAAAAAAAAGTGTTCCTTACATAATTAGATTTCCGGTCTTTGAAAATTACTTTCAAATTATGGCAGCCTAATGTTGATCTTTAGCTCTCATACGTAATTAACAAATCCTAACACTCCTATAATCACCCAACCTGGTCCTATTTTTTTTTCTCTCTCTCAATAATATGACCTCTCCGATAGTTATGGTATATTGCATATTTAATTTACAAATTTAAAATAAATAAAAGATATAATAATGGAATTAATTATATTATATATAATATGTATAATTCTATTATATTGTAAATTTGATACATAGTATAATTATAGTGGTATAATGTATATGTATTTGTGTTTATTTTATAGTACTGATATAATGTACTATATGCAGAGGCGGCTCTAAGGCTTGGCCAGTGAGGCCATTGCCTTAGGCCTCAAAAAATTCGAAGGCCCCAAATTTGTTTAAATTATTATATATTAATATAATTTATATAAATAAAATTGTTATTATATATTTTTTATTATTATTTGTTTGAGAGTATTTTTTACCAATAAATTTATAAATTCTCATAGTCTTTTCACTCATTATTTGATATATTTGTTTTAACTTTCAATTTTAAATTTGATCTTTTTATATAGCAACTAAGTTATATATATTGATAACATAATGAATTTTTTTCAATCTTTTCTTAAACTACGTGAACACAAAAAATTCATGCACAAGTTTCCTTTTCGTTTTAATTTAATATATTATATGAAAATTTATAATTTGTTTTAGATATTTACGTGCTACTTAATAAAATGAATTATATCATTTAAATTGATCAGAAATTTGGATATCTTTGTTAGTATCCATGCTCAAAACTTCAACTATTAAGTTATGTATGTTCTTTTCTTTTTCTTATTTGTGATGATAGCCAAATTAAAATTACAATTTGAGTTTTGAAGCTTAACATCGATAATCCATCACTTTTATTTTTTGTACTCTTCTTCCTTTCTTTCTTTTTTCTTTTGTGTGAAATTTGATATTTTTTGTCTTAAATGATTAATTTATTATGTAGAAAATAATTTTCTTGTTAGTGTATAAATTTTATAAAATAAATTTAAGAGCCTCTTAATATGATTTTGCCTTAGGCCACGAGATTTGTTGAGCCCCCCCTGACTATATGTATTTGTGTTTATTGTAGTATATTAAAAATTTGATTAAACATAGTATAACAGAGTATAACATTGTGCTATACTGTATGAAAGTTATCATCAACAACATATTATTTTGTATAGATTCATAATGCGACATAATTTATTGATATCTTATGACTTTATTATTTCAAGTACCTACCATTCTCATGACCTCATGAGGTTTCATGAAATGTTATGCCGTAGGATCTTCAAAAACATATTGTCTCCTTGTTATGATTATTATAATTTGTTCCTCTCCTTTTTTCAAGAATTATTTTATTTAGAGTTGATTGATCTATCATACTTCATGCATCTCCTAGACTTTATCCTTCAGGATATTCAATAAGAGCATCTCCAAGTAAATATGAAATCAATTTTGGGTCAACAAATGTTTGGTTTGAATTATTTAATGGAATTGAATGAAATCAATTTAGGAGATTGAGATTCTTTTGAGACCCAGTGATCGAAAGAAATTCATTGGTGATTTCTCACATACTTTGATATTCAAAGCTTTAAGAAAGCAAGGAGAATGAGACATTGAAGCTTGAACCCTAGTTCTTCACCTTGAAGCTTGAGAGAGAATTTTGAAGAAGAAAACTTGAGTGATTTGAGAGGATTGAGTAAATGAGAGATCTTAGACTTAGTTTTATTAGTAAAAATGGTTATAGGGGTAGTTATAGGGCCAAAACAACATAGTTTAGAAATTAATCAAGTAGGAAAAGACCAAAATACCTTTAATTAAAAACTATCGGGCAGGGTCTACGGTGTAGACCCTTTCTACGAACCGTCCTGATCAATAGTGGACCTTGTTATTGGGGCTTAAAAATCCATTCAACTTCCACGAGACCTTCCTACGGTCCGTCACACTTTTACGGTTCGTAGAGCCAACTCGTAAATCCCAAGTTCTAGTCCAAAATTGTACCAAGTCTGAAACACTTCTATGAATTCCACCTACGACCCGTAGACCAGTACACTACAATTGGTCATGTTCATTCGTAGGTCAATCAATAGAGACTTGATATTTACAAAACTCAAATCAAGCCCTACGGTCGTAGAACTTCCCATGGTCTGTAGGTAAGCCTCATAAACCTCTGCATTAGTGCCAAAAGTGAACTTTTCCTTTTCAATTCAACTTTCAATTTTAGAGGTGTTACATTAAATAATCAAGATTCTCTTAATAGCTATTCAATGTACTTTTTTCTAAATTGGACTAATAGCGACTTACAAAATCCAATGAATAATATATGTCGGAATATGTACACAACATTGGATACATTAAACATCTCAATTGCACTTGAATATGAGACCATTTTCCTAACATTTTTTTCACTTTGAGTTTTGAAACATGTTTCAAAGTTCAAAATTTTCACTTTTAGCTACATGGGTGTTTATTTACAGTCTTTTATCCTAACTCATTCAAAAATTTCTTTCAATGTATGATTCTTCTGATAGAACAATTAAATTCTTAGAACTATCTTTAAATTTTTTACTTCAAGAATGGATTCCACTTCTTTCATGTCTTTTATTTCAAAGTTGAGGGACAACCAACTCTTTATAGCATTTACAAGTCAATCCATCAATGATTGTATCTATTTCCAACACTATAAATATAATACTTATATAGAAAATATAAGTCGTCTACAACAACTAATTTAATGTATGAAAAGTATACTCTAATCACACAAAAAATATGAAGGAATACGAATATTTTATTAATAAACTGTGTAAGTACAATTATGATCCTCTTTTGATTCTTCTGTTTAAATTTTTTCCGTCATTGGAGAATTATTAGCAATGTATTTCTCGATCATAGGATAATTTGGACCTCCTTAAAATTTGAAGTGCCAAAACTCCCTAATGTGAAACTTAGTTCAAAATCCCTAGTGTTTGAATTAATCATGCAACATTTACCAATTTCAAATGCCACGAAGTTTCACTTTATAAATTCGAACTTTATATTCAGTAAACAAAATATCTCTCTTCTCTGAAAATCATTTTTTGAACAATGAAATTCATAACATAAAAGGGGGTTAAATGCTAACACCCGATACTAATTTTATATATTCTTTCTGATTTTTATGCTTTTATCTCAGCGAAAAAATTAAATGTCCAATCCATTTATTTTCTAGTATTCAAGCAGGTTGGAATATGTATTATCATAATAATGATAGAAATGAAATCATTTTTCTTTTTATATTCTATACAAAATTCTATAACATCATTAATAAGTCTAAGTAGCAGAAGTAGGTTTCTAGGGATGTTTTATCAATTTCTTTCCATTTGTATCTATTTTCATAAGTTTGAAGTTCATGATATTGTTTTGAGATTCGATTTTTTATAAGTAAAATTCCAACACACTATTTCAAAGTTTCACTTTTTATAAGTTTTTCTAAGATATTGTGCTAGAGTATAAACTTTCAACTCTATGTAACTTGACAGTTGATCGATTTACGCGAATTATGAGACACGATTAAAGAGATTTGAGGGGAAATATGTAATTTTCAAATAATTTCTTAATTTTCTAAAATTCTACATATTTTGAATAAATTAAATTTGTCAAAAAGCTTCTTTTTTTTTTAACCGAATGGAGTAAGTTTAATATTCAATCGGCCTTTGATGTTCTAAATTCTTAAAAATAACTTTAAACATTTGAAAATTATACAACCATTACATTGACTTATTTACTATTTTTAGAATATTTAATAAAATATATAGTTGTGAAATTGATTTAATTGACTTGGAGCTGTTTGTCCATAAATTATTTTTGCTTAATTAAAAAGAAGAAATCAAATGACGTTTCGTTATACCATTGAAGTTTGAACTAACTTTTGAGAAAAAAACTAATTTGAAGATGAGTTTTTACCTTTGAAAAAGTGGTCATGATTAGTTTTTCAACTGAATTTTTTTCTTGCGATAGTTCCGATCCTAAACACTTCGATCAACTAGTTCACATATAAAATATATATACTATACACACCTATACATAATCAATAGATAAGTTATGTATATTTCAATTATATTAATAAACTAGTTGACTGAATTGTATATATATCCGTAACATTTTTTAAAAAAAATCACTCACAAAGTTTCTACTTTCTTCCAAGTAAAAATACAGTAGTATTCAAATATAATTTCTATTTTTATTTAATTTTATTAAAAAAATATATATATATATATTTAAAATTTGCATTTTTATGTCCAAAACGCCAAATTGTCATGGAAAAATGTCAATAAGATTAGCTCATAGCGCGTGTCAAGTTGGAAAATTATGCAAAGCGGGAGACGCGCGTAGGTTAAAAATATTAAAGTAACCGACTACCGATCGTACCGGTAGTTTAATTTATCCGTATATGCCGTACGTACTATGACGACGGTGCAATTAATTAATGGGTCGTACACTTTCCCTTTCAATTTATTTTTAATTAATTAATTTTAAAAATAATGTTTTTTTGATAATTTTTTTAATATGATATGTCTAAGACTACCTAATTAAAAAACATTTTAATATATTTCACACATTTTTAATTTAAAATTAATTTTTATTTATTAAATTTCGTTTCAAGTTAGATTCAGACTAACAAAAAAGGATCGGGTTATTTGAAAGATTTAAGGAACATAAGGGGTAATCAACTATGATTAATCTTCATGTGAGTCAGACCTACTTGTCAATAAATTATTGGTTTATAAATTAAAGTCAACTGTAACTAAAAATAATCACTTTTTTTTATCTTGTTATTATTGTACTTTTAAATAACAACACTTTATAAATAAAGGACCCATGAAAAGAAGATTTATAGTATTTATTTTTATTTTTATTTTATTTTTGATGATTTATTATTGGAGAAAATAAATCAATGCAATGAATGGTTATTATTGATGAGAATGTGAAAGCGATAAAATTACTTTGAATATAAAGACGAAGACTATCTCTTTTCTCTTTACTTCGTTCTTCCTAATATGAACATAGATTTATTAAAACTTTTTTGATGACTAATTTGATTTAGTCAAAATCACATTACGCAGTTATGTTCATAATGGCAAAACTCTCGTTCATGATAATTTGAATTTTCACACAACAACTAATATGAATGCATTTCTATGAATTTTTTTAGTTAAACTCGTGAATTTTCTCTAAAATAAAATTTTCAAAAAATAAAACTAAAAGAAAGTCCAAGCACCATTAGAGGCATGTGATAGCTCTTGATTTAATTGTAAGTTGTAACTATGAAAATGTAAACTGAAATATAAACCAAAAGGAAACCCAGCTGTCACCTAGAATTAATTATTAATTTTTCTTCTTAAATAAGTATGATGATTTTAAATTTTTGTCCCTCTTGCTTATTGAATAAAAATTTATTGATCGAAATATCATATCTATGACCTAATTCGTTCGACATTCTACTTCTGAGGTAAGAATAAATTATGTGTAAACTTTATCTTTCTCAAATTTTATTTTGTGAGATTACATTTGATATATTGTTGATGTAATTCACTTGGTATAAGTTAAGAGAACTATTGCCGTCTCGCTTAGTATAAGTTCAGTAAGAATTAAAATTATGTCTTTATAACATATATAATTTGTGGGTTTTAAAACTGAACTTTAATTTTGTATGGATTGACATAAGTTTTGTAGGAATTAAATTATGTGGTACGATATAACTATCGAATTTGTGAACTCTTACGAAGAAGAAAAAAGAATGCAGAAACAGAGATCTCTTGGAAGAATCTAGAAGAAGGCTACATTTCAATGTGTATCATCAATTCATTGTGTGTGCCCTTTTACATTTCAGCCTCTATATATAGAGGATTATATTTGTTGTTACTAATTAACCTCACAACTAATAATGTTAACAACTTAACTAACTGCATAACAAAATGTAAAGCACGTGACTCTAACTAACTTGTTGAACTGACCAATCACAATACAACAGCTCAACTTATCTATATTTCAATACACCCCCTCAAACTGAAGGGTGGAAGACATCTAACACACTAAGTTTGGTCATGAGGAGATGATGTTGACTAGCACCTAGCCCTTTTCTGAGTATATCAACAGGTTGCATGGTAGTGGACAAGTGCTTAAGTTCAATGAACCCTGACTTCACCTTTTCTCGAATAAAATGACAATCAATATCTATGTGCTTCGTACGCTCATGAAATACTGGATTTTCAGCTATTTGGATGGCTGATTTGCTGTCTGTGAACACTGAGATTGGAGTGGCACCTGGAAAGTGTAGTTCATCTAGTAATCCTGCTAACCAGATTAGTTTAGCAACAAGGGCTGCCAAACTTCTATACTCTGCCTCAGCTGAACTCCTACTTACTGTCGGCTGCTTCTTTGATTTCCAAGAAATAAGAGAATCTCCAAGTTTTACCATGTATCCAGTTGCTGATCTTCGTGTGTTTGGGCATGAAGCCTAGTCTGAGTCACAGTATCCTGTGAGTTTTGTAACACCAGTCCCTCTTCTAAGCATTACTCCAAGTCCTGGAGATTTTTTAATATATCTTACAACTCTTAGTGTTGCCTCCCAGTGTGAAACCTTAGGGTGTTGCATGAATTGACTCAAAACCTGGACACTGAAGCAAATGTCAGGTCTGGTAATTGTCAAATACAACAATTTACCAATCAGTCTTTGGTATGCTGTAATATCTTCTAACTCTACATCATCAGATTCACCAATGTATTGATCAAACTCTATGCTGGTCAATTTGTGGTTGAACTCTAAAGGAATGCTTACAGTCTTTGCTCCACTCAGTCCAGTCTCTGAAATAAGTTGTAAAGCATACTTCCTCTGATTCAGTAATAACCCCTCTTTAGACTTCAAGATTTCAATCCCCAAAAAATATCTAAGACTTCCCAAGTCTTTCATTTTAAAATTTTTGTGCAGTGTGGCTTTGGCTTCTTGAACCATTCTGGAGCTATTCCCAGTTATTAAAAGATCATCAACATATACTAAAATCATAGCCATTTCAGTTCCTTCCCTTCTAATGAAAAGAGAGTGATCATGAACACTTTGAGAGTAACCTGCTGCCAACAGTGCCTCAGTGAACTTAATGTTCCATTGTCTAGATGCTTGCTTGAGACCATAGAGTGACTTCCTCAGCTTGCACACCTTAGATTCCCCCTGCCCCTGGAAGCCCAAAGGAAGTGCCATATAAATGTCTTCAACTAAATCACCTTGCAAGAAGGCATTGTTAACATCCATTTGAGATAAGTCCCAACTATAGGAAGCTGCCAGGCTAAGCACAGTTCTAATGGTAACCATCTTTGCAACTGGAGAAAAAATATCATGATAGTCAAGTCCTTTTCTTTGAGTATAACCTTTGGCAACTAATCGAGCTTTGTATTTATCCACATCACCATTTGACTGGTATTTGATTTTGTACACCCACTTTGATCCAATTGCTTTCTCACCTGGAGGTAAGTCAACAATTGTCCAAGTGTT
Organism: Solanum lignicaule; assembly: GCA_029582545.1. NCBI lineage: Eukaryota > Viridiplantae > Streptophyta > Magnoliopsida > Solanales > Solanaceae > Solanum > Solanum lignicaule. Next base: position 6,444 of record JAJOOF010017395.1, on the reverse strand, counting down.
GTTATCTTCTAAAGCCTTAATCTCTTATTGCATAGCATCAATCCACATCTTATCTTGTGATGCTTCATGAAAAGATTGAGGTTCCACAACTGCTGAAAAGGCCTGCAAATAGGACTGATAACTTGAGGATACGTTATCATAACAGACATGGTTAGTGATTGAGTGAGGACTTGATTTTTGAGGCACAACATAATCTTTGATCCACACAGGAGGCTTGCATTGTCTGGTAGTCTTCCTTAAACTAACATTAATTGGTGGTTCAACAACAGGAGGTGGAGGAGTGTCTGTATGCACATGTTTTGTGGGAAGAGGCTCTATTGGACCAACCTCGGGAGGTTCATCATGAGAACATTCCTGATCATTATTGGTATTAGGAAGCTCTTCAATATGTGTATGGCATGGTTCTGCAAGAGATGAACATGTTGGGAAAACTTGATCTATGTTCACATCATTGTTGGCATCATCCACAGTATCTAGGAAAGGTGAAAGCAAGGGGCAAAGACCTGTATCATTAGATTGCATAACTTTAAAAGGAAACACTGCCTCTCTGAACACAACATCCCTGCTAATGAACACAACTTTCGCCTCAAGATCATATAGCTTATATCCTTTTTGTGTGGAAGAGAACCCCAACAAAACAACTTTCTTAGCTCTGGCTTCAAACTTTCCACCTCTTGGCAAAACAGTAGCAAAACATAAACATCCAAATACTCTTATATGTTCTAGTCTAGGTGCCTTTCCAAATAGCCTTTCATAAGGAGACTGTCCATTTAACACAGCTGTAGGCAGCCTGCTAATTAAGTAAACTGCAGTTTGTACACATTCACCCCAAAATCTACTAGGAATATGAGATTGCATTTTTAAAGCTCTACTTGTGTTCAGTATATGTCTATGTTTCCTTTCAACAATACCATTTTGTTGTGGAGTGTATGGACAACTACTTTGATGTATGATGCCTAAAGAGGATAACAATTCATTTACTTGACTGTTAAAGAACTCAGTACCATTGTCAGATCTCAACACCTTTATTGCACAATCAAACTGATTACAAACCATTGATATAAAGCTTCTCAATGCAACTATTACATCATTCTTAGTTTGCAGTAAAGAAATCCATGTAAATCTGCTAAAGTCATCAATTATAGTCAGAAAATAATGTTTTCTATCATAAGTTGCATCTCTATGAGGTCCCCAAACATTTAGATGTACTAGTTGAAACATCGTAGTAGTATGAGTAACACTAGAAGGAAACTTGAGTCTACACTATTTTGCCAAAGGGCAAATCATACAATCTTCTTGTACTACCTCAACCAGTTTATTTTGCAACATAGGTAGATGCTGCAATACTTTCAATGAGGGATGTCCCAATCTAAGATGCCAAAGTTTATGTTCTTCTGAGTTCTTGTTTTTGAGTACTGCTCCAACAGTAAGTAGTACTTCTTGTTTGAGAATATACAAGCCATCATTTTCCTTACCAATCCCAATCACTTCTCCAGTAAAGAGAGCCTGCATTACACATAAATCAGGATAGAAAGACACCATGCATTTCAGATCCTTAGTCAGTTTAGAGACTGACAATAAGTTGAACCTGAAGTTTGGTACATGTAAAACATTTTTTAACTTGCAATTCCCCAAAATCACTGCATCTCCTACATGTTCTACATGAATTTTATTTCCTGTTGGCACCTGCACCTTATTACAACTGGATTCTGATAATTTTCTACATTCACTTAACATACTTTCACAATATGTAATATGATGTGTATCTCTTGAATCAATAATCCACCTCACTGCATTTCCACCGACATTATCAGGCAAATGATTCGTACCTGCTGCAGCATTGACATCAGCCCTGCAGGTTCCTGTAGGTGAGGAAGGAGGCAACATCTTAGTGACTTGCTCATATTGCTCCTTTGTGAAATAACCTCCTGGGAAATAAAATTTTGACGCTGATCCAGATCCTGATGCCTTAGAAGTGGAGTTATTTGCATATGCTGATCCAGATCCTGATGCTTCAGAAGTGGAGTTATTTGCATATGCTTCATTCATAGATCCAGATCCCTTTCTCTTACTCTTAAAGTCTGCTGGAAATCCTACAATTCTATAACAGTTTTCTCTGGTGTGACCTTTGTAACCACAATGATCACACACTAGTCCCATCCTTCTGCCTTGTGAATTCTGACCTTGAGTCTTCTTAGCTGGAAAATTGTTGTTGATCTGATTGTTGAAATTATGTGGTTGAGCACCTCTTCCTGCCATCATTGTCAAAGGTTCTTTACCTCCTTCTGTTTGTCCTAGCTTCCTTTGACTTTCTTCCTGTATAGTCATTGCATAGGCTTGATTTACACTTGGAACAGATGGACTCAACAGAATAGAACTCCTCACCTGAGCATAGCTCTCATTCAAACCTACCAAAAACTGCAATAACCTTTGTTGTTTAACATGTTCAACGTGTGAGCTTGACTCAACACAATCACAAGAAGGAGAAGGCACCATTACATCCATCTTATCCCATAGATCTCTCATTTTGGAGTAATAAGCTGTCACAGAATCAGTTCCTTGTGACAATATACTGATCTCTTTCCACAAGTGAAAAATCCTTGTCAAATTGGACTTATCAAATCTCTCCTTGAAGTCATTCCAGATCTTCTTCGAACTAGAAGCATATACTATGCTAGTCATTAATTCTGGTGCAACTGTTGCACTTATCCACGATAAGACAACCGCATCACATCGTTCCCATCTGACTGCCAGATCTCCCTTGTATGAGCTCTTAGCACATGTGCCATCAACAAATCCCAGTTTGTTTTTGACTAGTAGTGCTAATCGCATTGACCTGCTCCACACACCATAGTTCTCTGGCCCTGTGAGCTTCATAGGAATCAAGGAAACACTAGGTGCGTCTGATGCTTGAAGATGAAGTGGATGATTATGATTCGTCTGGGGATTATCTTCTACCTCTGAACTCTGTGATTCCACCATTGCTACAGCTTCAACAATTGCAGAAACTACAGATTCAAACCTCTAAGGAATCCCTTGATCAATGCTCTGATACCATATCGAATTTGTGAACTCTTACGAAGAAGAAAAGAGAATGCAGAAATAGAGATCTCTTGGAAGAATCTAGAAGAAAGCTACATTTCAATGTGTATCATCAATTCATTGTGTGTGCCATTTTACATTTCAGCCTCTATATATAGAGGATTATATTTGTTGTTACTAATTAACCTCACAACTAACAGTGTTAACAACTTAACTAACTGCATAACAAAATGTAAAGCACGTGACTCTAACTAACTTGTTGAACTGACCAATCACAATACAACAACTCAACTTATCTATATTTCAATAATAACTGTTAAATATCGTACTGCAAAATATGTTTTTCCAACAAAATAACTTCAAACAAATTTCATAAAAATAATGAAATATACAATATGAAGTTAAATAAATTTTGAAAACAAAAAATTATATAATAACAAGATGAAAGGAAGAAGAGTCAAGTCCTCTGAATTCACAGAGTTTCCTTAAGGAAATTATTCCCCTCAAGTACCCGAGGTTATGGAATATATCCTCCCAGGATAAAATGACTCACGACAAACAAATAGTTGTACTTCAAATTTGTTGTCCAACGAACCACTCAATGGCTTGTAATCACACTTGAAGTATTTTTTTTGGAAAAACATAAACTTTTTTCTTACTATGTAATGTTTTTCTTCTCGTAAACTTGTTTCAAAACTTATTTCAATATCTGAGAAAGAATCATATATTTATAGCCTATAGGTGAGCACAATGATTCATGCATATGTGAAAAGGTAACCTAGAAATACGAAAGGTTGCATGAAAATACGAAATGTTGCATTCATTTGTTATGAGTATTCATGAATGGAATAACTCCATTCATACTTGCAGCACTTTCACATTTTTAATTCACCAATCTTTTTTCTATGTACCATTATCCATTCACACACATTATACAATGAACCCAACAACAACTTGTTATGTCTTTTACATCATAACTTGTGGATTTGAAACTAAACTTTTGTCTTGCTTGACATAAATTTAGTAAGAATCAAGCTATGCTCTACGACATAACGTGTTACGTCTTCTACAACATATATATAACTTGTGGAATGATAGTTCATTATTTTCTTTTCTTTCTATTAATTTGGTCTATATATTATACCAATTACTAATATTTATCTTCAAATGTTATGTGATCATCAGCATAAGGCTTACAATGTCAATTTCTTAATATTAATTATTAAATATCGAAACAAGTAAATCTGTAAATGCCACACCTCTATTCTACATTTTTATGCATAACTATAAAGACACAATTGTATAAATGGGGTCGGTCAAAATTCGATTTTGACATTTGAACATATTAAAAATTGATACGTTGTAGTCAAATTTCAATTCGAACAAGGTTTATCAGCAATAGTCACATCGATCATGGCCTCAAGTTGTATTATCAATTGAAGGTTCGGAGTAATAAGTCATATCTATCTAGCTTTGGAGCTATAAGCATGAAGGTAAAATTCACCAGTCTTCGAATTAGATAAACTTTACTGCAGGTGTTTCTTGAGATTTATATTTAAACTCTCTCCAGTGGATGAACGCAACGATTTCAACATATAAATAATGTTCATTATGAGACGCGAAATAATACATGCAAGAAGTTATGTAGGTTAAGTTATAAATTCATTCATTCGCCTCACTTATATTTCATCTGATTTTTATCCCAATAACTCTATTATATCCACTATTGTAATTTAAACTTCTTAAACTCTCTTATTTCTTTCTTTTTTGGTGACGTTGCTAGATAATTATTTTGTCTATATTTAGTAAGATAAATAGCATCGCGAATATAATGTTTATTCTTAATAATTCACATGTCCTTTCTTCACCAAATTCAATTATCATTTTGAATCATTGATTTAGGGGCAAACAACAATTTATTTTGAGATTCTTTTTAAAATATACTATATTATGTTTAAGTTTGATACGATCACACTATATTTATTATATGGTTTCAATCTTTTCAAATCTTGCACTTTTTGTCCCTTTAAAGACCACAAACATCAAATTTTCTTTTTATAAATTAAATATCTTAATCAAGGTTTAGAAGTGGCAAATTATTTTTATTTTTTGCTTTTACCACTTCATTATGACTCATTCTTTTCTCTTCTTTGTTTATTTATTTCGTTATGATCATTTTTTATTTGAAATAATCTTCAAAGATTGAGAATGATAGAATATATTATGGTACTATCCACAAATGACTTTTACTAAAATTATATTGTTTTAGATGGGTAATCACATAATTTGAAAAGACCATACTTATATAAAATTCAATGAATGAGAAAATAAATTGAGTGGTAGATGAAATAGTCTTGGAGTAGTTAAATTAATGTCACACTCACTATTTTTGTTTTTACACTACAAACAATACTCAAGGTTTGAGTAATCGCTTTTGTTAGGAAAGTTCTTTCACTTTAATGTGTAATATTTTGGTGCGAATTTGAATTTAATCGAGTTTCAATAAGGATATCACACACCGGAAAATAATAAATATATCCAAGGTTCCTATCCTTTGGTGGATATAACTCATCTATCAAGCTTGCTTTCCTTTGCAAAACTAAGTTCCTAATCTCTCGAATAAATGGACAATTTTGATTTAGACACAATTGAAATAAATATGGGTATTCAATTAAATCAAAATATTTATTCTGAATTAAAAGTGAATCAAAATTGAATTGAATTGAATTGTCAATTGGAGTGTGATTGATTTAAATCGATCATAACCTACGAATCAGTCATGATTGAGTTGAGGTTTGTTTGTTTTTAAAATGAAATATATTCCATCCGTCTCAAATTATCTGTTATGGTTTCTGAAAATAATTATCTCACATTATTTGTCATTTTAATTATTTTCTCATTTTATACTTAATAAAAATTGTTCTTGAGACTACAAACACCGTTAAATATTTAATAAAGAGTAATTATATATTCTACTATATTATAAAAGAGAGTTTAGGCCCAAATATAATATATAATATTCTTGTGAGACTTTTAAAAGGAAGTTTCTTCAATATTACATATTATATTTATTATATAGTAGAACTTGGGTATAAACTCTCTTTTAAAATAATATAGAATATGTATATATATATCACAAATGGAAAAGTCCCAATCAAGGAAGCAACATATATCATTTACAAATGACTTAAAAAGCTTTAAAATATTTAAAAGCTATATAATAAAATATGTTGACTCTCAGAATTCTATCAGGCTCACATATATTGGGACATAAAAAATAACACATATCATTTTAATATTACCAAAAAAGTATTATAAATAATAATAATTAACAACTTAAAATATCTGAAAGACATTTTAAAAGAGTTAATTTTGTAATTTTATCCATATCACATAAATTAG
>JAJOOF010017394.1:0-18322 GCA_029582545.1 Solanum lignicaule | reverse complement strand
GTGGGGTTGTTTTAACAAAATATAAACTCGTGGATCAATTTTTGTATTAAAATATCTCAAATCATGATATGGAATTCCCATATAATTCCATTTCATGGTTTTTGGAGAATATGGAATCACATCTCATGATATGGAATAATGAGATGGGATCAGCGTAAAATCGCATGTCCAAACGCTGATTCCATCTCACGATATCATATCGTGATATGGTATCGCATGGCCAAACGCCTACTAAGTGTCCATAATTCCTCCAAAGCTAGTCCACCAAGATCCTAAGTTGAGAGGGTAAGGAAGTTTATCAAGGGACTTAATTATTCTAGGCCAAACACATATGCAGACCCTTAAACTTGTCCCTAAATTTCATTTTGGCACTCCAACTCAACCTTGTTCCATTTTAAGCCTTCAACTCCAATTTTTATGTTCCATTTTGGCACTTCTTTCCAAAGAATCAACAAAGTGGGATGTGTGTACTTCACATGCCATCATTGTGTTAAAAAATAATGGATGAACATCGGGTTTTTTTTAAATATCTTTTTTTAGAGTTTCTGTACATTATTGTGTGAAAAAATAATCGACGAAAGTGTGTTGGTTTTTTTTTAAAAAAACAATTAGTTAATTTAAATAACATCACATATTTTTTTTTCATATCTAGTCTACTTGGGCTAACTCAAATATCAGCTTTCTGATTTTTCATTCAACTAAATACAAGTAAAAAAAAACTCATGTTCATTGTTAATTAATAACACTACAAAAAAATGTTGAAACTCGATAGACTTCGTTGGGTTGTCATTGATTTTTTTAAGAAAGAAAATAGACACACTTTCGTCGGTTATTTTTCACGCAAAAATATAGGAAAACTCTTAAAAAGAAATTGTTACTTTTTTTATAAAAAAAATATAATGATAATCCGTCAGTTTTAATTTTTTACAATAATTAACGGATGATCGTCGATTTTTAAAATGTAAAATTGCAGTTCAATAACATATATAGAAATAAAGAAATCATAAAATTAGTATTTTGTGTTAAATGGTACATAAAAGAAATAGAGTTGAAGGATAATCTTTTATTATTTTTTTAAAAAATACTTTGTTTTTGTCTTTCACTCTCTTAGAGAATGTGTGATGCACACTCTCTGTCACATCACTTAGAAGTGCCAAAATAGAACATAAAAATTGGAGTTAAGGGTTAAAATGGAACAAGGTTGAGTTGAAGTGTCAAAATAAAATTTAGGAACAAATTTAAGGATCTGCATATGTGTTTGACCATTATTCTATCAATCAAGCTAGTCCACCATAGACTTTGCTAGACTCATATGCATTTCAGATCACAAAAAATTAAGACTAGTGATTTCAAAATTAAGAGTTAACCAAAATCAACATAGTAGGTATAGGATAACAAATTTCAATTCGAGATTTGAATCCCCTTCACAAGTTCAATCAAGTTATAGGTATGATACCCTAATATTTCTTACACGTATAAATTTTTGACTTCACCACTAATTATAATGGTTAGCATAACTTTTCATTTCATTAAAATGCGTGGTCTTTTATTAGCAAACAACAAAACATTATCATGCTAACCTCGAGCATGCCCATGCTCTAGTTAATTCTTATCTTCAACTAAAATTATTTAAGCATGATTTGACTATAAAGTATATACTTTCTCTCTCATGATAAAGACCACAAGCAAAAAGAATATCGACCAAATCTTAATGAGTGATAATTTTCAACTTGAAAAATATTGAATCAGTCAAATAATAGGAGATATAAACATAAATTTGTAATTTCATTCAACTAGAGGATTTATATTAGACGATTTGGCTCCTTATTAATTTTGAGAAGATTCATTTCTTGTATACAATTAATGTTAAGGCAAATTTGTTAGAATTTCCACAATATTGGTGAAGTGTGTGAGTTATTATGTTGGAATAATTTTGGATAGTTTTAATATTTTGGCCTAAAATTCTGAAATTGAATTAATTTTTAGTATTCTTTCTTTTACGTAGTATTAGAGTCAGACGCATCCCTATAAGCGTGCCCGTATTACACTATGTCACTATCCAAGCACCAAATGTCCAAAATTAATAATTTCTAAAGAAACTTCATTTGAAAGAGGGAAATTTGTACCAAATCAAAGATCATTTTCATTAGTGAAAAAGACTTTCATTACAACTACTCCAAGACTGACTAATTAGTCTGGGGATTGCCGATGAGCAAATTAATTAGTCACGCTTGATTTGATTAAAGAGAAAAAGATCCAATCTAACCGGCTATCAAAGGCGAAGTTAAAAGATTTTGAATTTATAAGTTTGAAACATTAAAAAACATGTTTTACTGAATTCATGATAAATCATCTATATATATTTGAGCCACGTCTATTAAATTCTGTTGAACTCATAGGCAAAGGTCTAGCTTAAATGATCAAATATTGCAAGACAATTTGCCAACAAGATGTGAATGACCACAAAGGATCAATATATGTATCAAATTAAGATATTTTGTATAATAAAGTCATGTTTTCTATTCTTTTTCTTTATCTAAAATAGGTGCAAATATTTAGCAAGAGATTTCTTGATTATTATATATAGTCTAATCAACAATACTTTTCATCATCTATGTCTATATTCAATATACAATGATGTGAGGTTTGCGTTAGCCACACGTGATTGCGATGAGATAAATTAAATAAACCATCATTATATGTTATTTCGATCCAATAGTACATAATTAAAAAGATATTAATGATGCTCTTTCTATTTTAGTAAAAATACGTTTTACTTTCTATAAATCAATAGTTTTCTTAAAGGATATACTGTGTACCTTCACAACCACCTTCGTGACCTACCTTAAGCTCCACGACAACCAATCTAGGAACCATCTATACCAATTTGTGCACCTTCTCTAAAGTTATTCAGACTAAAAACACCACTTATTTTGAATAGCATATTAATATCTTTCTCTCTACTAGATGATCATATATAAAGTTGATGGGAAAGTATGAAGCCCTAAAGAAGAAAAGTGAGACATCATTGGCAAAAGCTTTCTTTTTCTAGACTAGACTAATATCAGAGTCCACAAATCATCTCTCTTGTTGGGGGGACTATGGAATTAAAAAGTAACGTTATCTTAATTTGTAGGTCCTTAAAAATAAATTATCAGATAAGCCTATGATTTGAACTCTAGAGGCCACATTGTTTAGTCGTAATAATGTTCCGGTATATTCGTTAGCCGACGCTTTGCTAATTAAGCTTAGAGTTTATCGAAAAAATAATATTTCTATCTAATAATGATAGAGAAAAAATCTGCATGCATCATAATTTCTCAAAACCCCACTTAAAGAAAGAAGTACACTAAATATGTTTTAAAAAACTATATAATAAAGCAAACACTCCTAATATAACTACTCAACTACACGATATAATTTTAATAATTTACATATTATTCATACGTCACTTTGAATTTCCTATGAATTGTCCCTAAGATATGAATCAGATTGACACACTAGATGAATTTGATATTGGATGCATCAAACTGACACAGTAAATGAAATTGATATTGATTACAGATACACTGAATACGAATAAATATGTATCTTTAAAAATTGTTGATTTTATCTTTGTTTAATTTGGGCCTAATTAGAATAGTTGGGCCGATCCAAACCATTTTGATTTTACGGGCTGAAAGTCTCAACTGATTCGGCGTTTTGAGATCAACAAAAATACCGATGTAGATTTTTTTTTTTTTAATGAAAAGATAAAAATTCAAAGGAAATGATTTGTTCTTCTAGCCTACGCTTGTCCGGTTCCGGCACCGGCACCAGAAACAGACCATCTCCACCGGCGAGTTCTGAATATTCCGATGAATCTCAGTCGCAGGTGCGAAGGATTAAAGCCAGCCCTCAGCTAAACCGGTGGTCCAGAGCTCGAAGCATCCGGTCCGGCAGGAAACTAGACCGGTCCGCTGTCAGCACTGAATCACGCGACAAGTCTGGTTCACCGGTTCGAAGTGAATTGCCTATGTCTCCTAAAGGTGATAGCCGATCCGGCTCGTCAGATGAAGAAAAGGAGGTTAACGGAGGAAAACCGATATTTATGGTGTCTGATGGAACTGGATGGACGGCAGAGCACGCCGTTAGCGCAGCTTTAGGACAATTTGATTATTGCTTAGTTGATCGTGTTTGCCCTGTGAATACTCACTTGTTCTCTGGGGTAAGTTTATTTATCTGATTATAATGTGGGATATGCTTTATGTCTGATTGATAATCTAAATTTATCATCGAGTAAATCTGTTATCTCCTTATAAATTAGTCTCATTACTATAATCGCCGCCGGATAATTTAGTTTGCGAACCAAAATTTTGATCAAGTGTCAATGTAACCAAAAGAAAAAGATTAAAAATATAGACAAATACATGTGTGTAGTTGGTATAAAGGAAAAAAAAGAACAGATTTACTAAGTACTATATATTATTCATATTGGCAAGAGCTAGACTCGAATTGGTAGTTGGTCTAAGTCAATAAATGGTTTGGATTGGGAACCTTGTGTTGAAGTAAAGCGAAACAATGTTATAATGACAATAACAAAGACAACAGTAATGATACGTTAAGATTAGGGAAAATGACCAAATTTACCACTCTAATATATTGTTCACGTTGATCCTCTGTTGTATTTTGTGGCCAAAATTGGCCCTGCTACATAATTGTGTTGACCTTTGAGTTTGGAATTGAAGTTTGAGTGGTTATTGTTAATGGATGCTTGGAAATCGTATAAAGCATTGACCTAGGATGTTGAAAGGAAAAATTAACACAATGGAAGCATTACAGTGTAAGAGCTGCTTTCCTAATTTAACATGCAAGCAATTTGTTTGCTTTAAGCCCCTATTAACATCAGAGGTGCAGGTAGAAGCCCAGATATGGGTTCAACCGAACCTAGTAGCTTTTACTCAAAACAATGTATTGTGTTAAGAAATTCAAAGTATGTATTGCTGGAGTTATACAATTGTAAACTTGATATGAATGATTCATGTGAAAAGCATTCTGATCTTGTTTTTCTTATTGTATCATCTAAAGTCTGAATGACCATGTTTACTATCTAAAGTTATCGACTAAATAATTATTTGATGTGATCTGATGACAAATATGATTAAGCTTAATGTTGAACTTTTTATGCTTGATGGGCCGTGATTTTTCTAGATTGATGATGTTGAAAAATTAATGGAGATAGTGAAGCAAGCAGCCAAAGAAGGGGCAATGGTTGTCTTTACTTTAGCTGAGCCTTCCATGGCTCAATTTGCCAAACAAGCATGTCAACACTGGGGTGTAGCATCTAGTGATATACTGGGGCCAATTACAGAGGCAATTGCTGGCCATCTTGGTGTTTCACCTTCTGGCCTCTCTCGTTGGGCTCCTGAGAGGCAGAAATCTCCTCTCAGCGAGGAATACTTCCGGAGGATTGAAGCAATTGAATTTACCATAAAGCAAGATGATGGTGCCTTGCCGCGAAACCTGCATATGGCGGATATAGTTCTAACCGGTGTTTCACGATGTGGGAAGACACCGCTATCTATTTATCTAGCACAGAAAGGATATAAAGTAGCTAATGTACCCATTGTCATGAATATAGACTTACCCAATACACTGTTTGAAGTTAACCCCGAAAAGGTTTTTGCTTTGACAATAAATCCCGTTGTTCTGCAATCCATCAGAAGAGCAAGAGCTAAGACTCTGGGTATGGATGGAGAACTGAAGACCAACTATTGTGACATGGATTACGTGAAAGAAGAGTTGGAATATGCAGGGAAAATTTTTGCGCAAAACCCTGTCTGGCCAGTCATAGGTAATTTGCCTTCTATATTTTGTAGTTTGTACCGTGCTCATGTTTTTCTGTTGTCTGATATTAGGAGTAAACCCCTACTTAACAATTAGGTGTTAACCTCCACGATTACGCCAACAGACGAATCTGAGGAAGTTCAATTACTAGAAATTTTGATGATTCGTTTTCCCCATTGTTGCTTTGGTTGCAGAAGTTACGTCTAAAGCTATTGAAGAAACAGCTGTTATTGTTCTGAGACTTTACCACGACAGAAAGAACAGGTGTTCAATGCCAAGAATTTCCAAACGCTATTGAACTGTTGTTCTCAAGCATTGATGGATCAGATCTCAAAGACAATACTTGAAATCCAAGACATCTTCTTTGTGCTGGCAGAGTGCCAGAGCAATAAACGTACTGCGGTTGCAACCTATGTATAGCAGGTGTTGGTACATTTTGCTTGATATTGTATAGTGCTCTATGTAGTTTGCACACATAATAGGTAATATCAACTCTTCCTGTATGTCAAATAAATATTGCAACGATATCAACTTTGAATATAGCTAATGTTGTTGCATCTCTCGTACATTTTATAAATGTGTATCATTACTACTTTGAAGTTGGCATAGGATCTCAGAAGAAACCGAGATGAGTAGGAGGCAGGAAATGAAGGAAATGAGAGAAAAATAGCAAAAGGTTGGTTTTTCCTGGCTCTTCATTAGAATTTTGTGAATTTAATTTGTATACAGGGTAGTATAACTCCCGTATTTGTTATTTAAACCATTAGTCAGTATGAGAATCCACAATGAGATATCGACAACTTCAAGTTGTATCAACAACTCATCTAAAAGTTTAAGCTGTTAGAAAGAATACACTTTGATTTGCTTTATTTATGTTTTCAGCATGTCTTCTCATGCGATCATGTTTCCTTGTTTAATGAGCGAAACACATGATGGTATAAAAATTCCTTTGCATTGCGACTGTATTAAAGTTAATACTCAAATTTTATACATCTGTCATTTGAATTCTTCCTAAAAGAAGGTCTATCTGTTTTTTTAGCATCTCTTTGACTCCATTCCTTTCTTTGTACTTCCAAATGTTCACAGATAGTCTGTCACCCGAAAATCAGTTATGCTCAATCTCTTCTGCTTCGATATCATACAGACTTTTCCATCACTTTGTTATTTTAGGAGGGAAAACAGTTTTTGACGTCTTTTCTGTCAACTGAGAATGTCGTTGATCCTGGCAATGAATAGTATGGAAATAGATCAATACGAAGCTTTATCTTCTCCATTGAGCTTGGTCATGGATAGTGTGAAATAGATCAGTAGTATTGTTCCCATACTTGATCTGTCAATGTAGAAAAACAAGAACAAAAAGTCAGATGCAGGATTGCCAAAGTAACGAAAATTGTACATAATTCTTGGTTAGAATGTAGGGGTGTAATTCACTCATGTTGCAAGATCCGGGGGTATCTTTAGGTTCAGTTAGTCAAGTTAAGGGGTGTTTTTAAGACTGTAAATAGTTCGGGGATGAAACTAATAATTCACGCCGAGTTTAGGGGTGTTTTCGATACTTTTCTCTTCTATCTAACTGGTTAAGAGAACTTACAAGGTAGCAAAGAAAATAAGTATCCTCCTGGGATCAATGGTCCAAGGTGAGGAGGAAGAAGATCGTCTGAAATTGAATCTCTTGGAGACAGCTACTTTACCATCGATGACGGTGGTGGTGGTGGCAGCACCGCTACTGGCGGCCACCACTGATGTGTTCTGATTATGTACATGTGGTGTGGAGTGATCAGATGTTACCACCATGGACTTTTCAGGCATGCTAGCTCCTAGCAAAAGAAGTCGCACTAAAAAAGTTGAGAATTTATGTTCTATATATGCTATGATGGTACATACCATCAGGTCATTTAGAAGGTAATTACGTCGATAACTTGATAAAAATAACACTCTTATTCTATTTTTCTTTATTAATCCGTTGGCAAAAAGAACGATACATTCATATATTACCGTAATGAAAGCTTCTATAGTCACACACCAAAGGAGAATTTAGAAATTTAGTTTTATGGATTCAATCTTTAAGATTTTAGCATGAACCCATTAGGTATTTTACATGTAAATTTATATTTTGTATAGAAATTATTCGGTTCAGATGAACTCGATATTAGAAAGTTTCCCCTAGCCACACAAACATTATGGCAAGTATTAAAAGTCGGCATTCTTTCTTTTTTAAATTTCGTACATAGTTAAACTATGATAAACAAAGTGACTAATATGCATGATCAGTGGCGGAGTTAGAATTTTCACTAAGGGATCAAAATATGAAGAGTAAACTCACGAAGAAGTCGAAGAGAGTTCAACATTTACTATATATACATAAAAAGTAATTTTAACCATATATAAACAATATAATTGAACCCCTAGACCCTTACTAGCTCCTATATGCATTACTGTTTAAATTACACTAGTCATATATATATAAAAATATTTTAGGCTGGTTACATCCAATGTCTCCTACGAGGCTGCCTTAAAGTCCTCTTTGTCTAGGCAGAGGTATAGCCCTTTTTGAATACATTTGACTTGGTGCTCACTTGTAGGAAGATTCCCCGCTCTGAAGTCAAGTGTTATAAAAGATTATACCATAATAATGTGTAGGTTATTACTATGCTTTACTCAATAATTCTAATGCATATGCGTTTTTTTCTAAATTAAGAAATTTTAAAGGTATGGCACTCTCTAAACTCGACCCCATTGGCAAGTTATATGTCATAATCATTCTATTCTTCAACATTTTTGAATTATTGAATGGATAGATTGGACAAAATATTTTTTAATTGTTCCATTTAATTGATTTCATCAAATTGTAGCTCACCAAGAAAATCTTGGCAATCTTTAAATAGAACATTGACAAAAACATAATTCTAAGCTAATACGATAAAGAAAAAGAAAAAGAAAAAGAATGATTCTAATGCATGTGCATCTATATTATATTAATTACAAACTAATGACGTACGTATGTGGCACGTCTAGGATTAAAGATTGGAGTAGGTAAAAGCTTCATTAAATAATTTAATTATTATAATTAGGGGCAGAGCTAGAACGCTACTTATGGAGATAGTCAAACTTCATTACTTTGGTTAAAATCTAGTATTTGCATTTTCCCTTGATATTGTTATTCTACAATTATAGAATTCGTAAGTTTCAAATCCCTTCTATCATACGCTTGATGATAATTTGAATTAATTAATTTGGTGTAAACGTCATTGTCTAGTTAAGTACTTATCATTGAGATAACTCATTATGATGATTTAAAAGGAATTTAAGGAAACTACAAGACAACTAAGCTAAGCACTATTATTATTATTATTTTAAACAAAGTTTTAACTTAGAAAATGAGGATACATAGTGGATTATCTTATATGTGAGTTGTTTAGTCAAACTAAGCATTTCGTGGCTTCGTGCAAGTGAATGGTGCATGTTTAGACACGATTAATTAATTATCACTTAATATCTTTATGATGGTCTAATTGTCACTTAAATAATACCTCTATGATGGTCAAACTATAAATCCTTCAAAATAATTATTGTTGTTATTATTATATTATAATTATATATAAGCTTGTGATTGGAACGAAGGAAAACGTTTTGAGTTTCGACTTACTTTTTAGTATTTGATAAGTAAGCAGAAGATATTATCTAAATATATTTTATATAATCTTAGACAAATTAATTGATGTGGAATACAAACTTGTTTTCCCTACGAAAAGTCATTTCTCAAACTTATTTTCCTAAAAAAAATATTCTCCGAAAACTTTAACCAATCAAACATACCACCATAACCCTAACATACTAGCTCGTAGCCAAGACTAAAACCCATTCTTCTAATGAGACATTTTTACCTTGGAGAAAACGTCAAAATGGTACTACTACAAAGGTGTTTCTTTTCCATCATTAAATTTAAATACATTCAATCAACAAAAATGGAAATTTAATTAAAGGGATAATTACAATTTTTAAGCTTCCCCAAAAAATAACGTTGATAAATATAAATATATATGCCATTATTATGTATACATCATTATACAACATACATATGTATGATCACTACTAAAAAAAAATTATTTAGTGGTTGTTTTCACAGATATTTTAATTATTTCAATGAAAAAAAATCATCACAGATATTTTGATTGAATCATAGAAAAGAAAAAATAGCGTGGTGTTCTCACTTTTTCATTGAGATTCCATTTTACCACCATGCATTTTCTCATTGAGTTGTCACATGAAAAACAAATGAAAAATTCATATTTTGTAACATAAAATTTTCATTGATTCACGATGTGAAAAACTCTATTTTTAGTAGCGATTGATGAGAGAAAAAAAATATGTTGGTGGCTTTAAACCTCAATTTATCATCTAAAAATGCTTTTATCAAGCTATCATAAAGTACCTTAACTTGATATTCATAGTGAAGATTTTTTCTCTTCATTTTTTTTAAATGAAAAAAAGAATTAAAAAAGGTATTACCTTTTGGTGAAATGGCCATTAGGTTTGTGTCTTTTTCATTGACATCGTTGAAATTTTGTTTTTTCAATGAACCCTTCCTCGAATGGTTTCTCTGCAACTTTTTTCATGATTCAAACCATCAGACACACACACACACACACAAAATACATATATAATTCATCAAGAATATTGGAGTATATTTTTTATTTATTTTTTTGGTTGAAAGAGAAATTCATTTTCAAATTAAACCAATTAGAAAAATAATGAGTTCATATCATTCCTCATAATTTTAAAGTCAACAAGTATAAGATCTATTAAACCATGAAATGATCACTAGAAAAAAGTTAAATTCATCCTTAACCAAACATCTCGACTTTAAATACTGGTACAAAATCATTTTTATTAGAAAACTTTTATCCTCAATATGGGATTTTTTATATACGATTCAAATTAAATCTTGCTCTACTTACAAGTTTAGCTAAACTCAATAACTTTCTTTCAAATTTGACGTACGAAAAACTAAATAAAACGAATATCGGATGAAAAAAAAAAGACATTTAAGAGAAAGGAATATGAACTTACAGTAATTCTTGAATTTGCATTTATTTCTTTTTCTACAAGATGATGAGATATGTGTTCCATGTCCACAACAAAGCTCTCAGAAACATATACTTTTTCTTCTCCAAATTCTCCCTTTAAGCTTTGAGTAGCCATATTTTCCTACAATTCAATTGGAATTGAAAATTTGAATATATTTTTATAGAGAAAACTCAAACATCATTTAACAATATAGTTTTTAAAATTCAATAAAACAGTTGTCACATATTTATATAACAAAACTTTGAGAGGGGATACAAAAATAAAGATTTGACCCATAAAACAGGGCTTACCATTTTTGTTGAATGAGGAGTTGGAGAAACACAAGGCCTAATATAAGGAGGGCGGAACCACATGGGTGTGAGAGGGTTCATTCGATCCCCTTCGATAAAAAATTATGACGTATATATAAGGTTGATTTTTTTTATATATATACATGATAGATGTTGAATTATTTGAATTTTTAGTTCACTTTTTTATATTTTGAACCTTAATAAGAATCTTGATTCTACCATTAAATTGTTGTGTAGAAGTTGGGGATGAGTTAAAAACTTAAATTTTATAGATTCAATATTTAATTTTTTATTATTTTTTAATGCAATACTATAGTTAATTTACTAATTCACCCTATAGTTTAAAATAATTACATATTGTCTGACTAATTAATAATATCATATTAGATTTTAAATCAAATACACCTAGTTATTTGTATTTTCACTACTAGATACACTGAAAATAGGGAGAGAGGTGAACAACAGAGTGAGACAGGAGGGCAGGCGAGATAGTCTATGTATCTTAGATACATGCAAATCACACTAAGATACATGTATTTGGATACGAGATAACATTCCGCAATACAAATACATAGGGAAAGATGTGAACGAGAGAGGAGAAAGGTGAGCGAGAGAGTCAGATACATGAAATCCACTTGGATACAATTTATATGAAATAAATTACATCTAATTAATTTTGACCTCATATATTCGAGATACATGTATCAGGACACACCAGATGCATGTATCTGAAGTCCAAATTCTGGTAAGATTCGTAATATTGAAAACTCGTGTAAAGGGAAGTAATTTGCTCCTAAATTAGAGAGATTTGTAAAATATGCTCTCTATTAAGATTATTTTTTCATGACTCATATTCGAATTTTTTAATTAAGTATGGAAGGATCATATTCATCACACCATACCCACTGATAGTAGTTCTTATCATTAAATATATAGCACTTTTGAAATTATGATTTCAAAACTAAATAAATACCAAATTTTTGATAATTATTTTTGGATCTAAGTTATATACATTAACAAGTGTTAATAAAGTTTTATGCTGTATATTAGTAAAATCGTAACTTAGGATAGCATGTTAGTTTCCATTTTACTAGGTTCATATTTAATATTTATTAAGAAATTTATCTGTAATTTTCTGATAATTGATTTTACTGTATAAATAGTAGTAGTTTTTATATGTCCATAAAAATTTAATTTTTTTTTCTCTCTATATATATATATTTAAAAAAAATACTCAATTGACCTACACTCCATGTGCCTGTTTGGAAGGTGTCACCAACTTGACTATCCAACTAGGAAAACATAGTTAATTACCTGATGGATTTGACAACATAACAAACATGTTAAGTTCAAATAAGTCTACTTACCCTATTTACAAATAAAACAATTAATTTCTAAATTCTAAAGTGTTTGTTAAGATTATGAGAAAGAAAGAAAACTTTATTTGCAAGACTCCATTCTAGGGTGTAGTCAGGTAAGATTGAGAGGGTTTAAATGAACCTCGACAGAAAATTATATTGTTTAAATATTGTTAAAACTATTTATTTTTTATATATAGTAGATGTTAATTTTTTTTCAATTATTCGTGTGTTTTCTTCTTCATATTTAAATCCATAATACAAATTCTAATTCCGCCATTTACGTCACCTAATTTTTCTTTATTCATTTCTTTAACGCAACTTATATTTTGGGTATTAAAAATAACTTACTTACCAACCTAACACGTAATGGGAAAAGTCTCTTTAATTTTCTCTGCTAATTAATGTTCTTTAATTTCTTCTTTGTTTCTTACGCAGAAAACACGTAATTAACTTAGATGTATAATAGAGTTATAGACACATAAATATAGGTCTACAATTTTATTTAGCTTTTAATAGAAAAAAAATGTCATAATTATGTGATATTATTTGACTACACATTAAATTAGGAACAAAAATATATTTTTAAAATTTGAAATCTAAAATACATTTTTTTAGATCTTTGTGTAGCTATAAAAAGACAAGCAAAGAATGAATAACATCTAAGTAAAAAGAGGAAAATAAAGAAGCGTAGGATGAGATTCGATCTGTCACCATAAATTAGGGATGGAGGGTGCTCAATCAACTAATCAACCCTCACACCCCAAAGAAGACATTTTTTATTACTCTCTTTGATCGATTTTACTTGTCATGTTTTTTTCTTTGCATATCCTTTATAATAAATATTAAGTAGAGAGTAATTCGATTAAATTATTCTTATTTATTACCATTATCTATTTAATCCTGCTTTACTTTGCACCACATAGAAACTTCTATACGGATACATAATGTATATCATTTTCTTCAAATTTACACTAGTTTTTGTTTAGATTACAAAAATCATCACATCGTTCATATTTTTTTATTAAAATATCCAAAATTAATTGAACAAAATTCAAATATCCGGATGAATATTATGTAAATAGATGGCTTACGCATTTTTCTTATATATATATATATAAAATAATTTTGGTTAAATCACCTCCAAAAGACATTTTAAAAAAAAATAAAAATGGACATGTGTGGCTGCTGGGATTCGAGCCCAGGTCTCCACGGCCACAACGTGGAATTCTCACCACTAAACAACAGCCACATTATATTCAACATAGTTGGATAATTTTTAATTGACTACTTTTTCTTTTATGTATAAAATAATAATAAAAAATCATATAATTTACCTAAATCCCATAGTTTAAGAGTTAATTACATTATTTTCCTATTCTTTTCCAAATTACAAAAATCTCTCAAAATTTATGAATTTCGGATACATCACTGGACTTCCAGATACATTAGCAAACATTTGGATATATAGGTGACTGGTGAGAGATGTATCTGAGAGGGGATAGGACATTGGGATACATCACTGGACTTCTAGATATATCAGCAGACATCCTGATACATAAGTGAGGGATGTATCCAAGAGGGGGATAAGGATGTATAAGCGAGAGGAGAGTGATGTATCGGAGAGGAGATTTTTGATTTTTTTTTTTAAATGGTAGGAAATTTTAGAGATTATAGTAAAATAAGATGTGTATTTAGGTAATTTTTCCTAAATCTAAATTTTCTCTATTATAACATGTTGCCTTTCTCAGTGAGATAATATCTCAAATGGTCATTCAACTAAGGGTTTTTATCTTAGAATGTTACTCAACTAAGAGTTCTTATCTTAGAAAGTCACTAAACTTTATTTTATAACTCAAAAGTCATTTAACTATAAATTTTTCACTTAAAAAGTCACTAAACTATCGATATTTCACTTGGAAAGTAAGTTATGGGCAAGTTTATTAAAGGTTGGAGACATACACAAAAGAGAAACCTATAGGTTTTGGTGAGACAAAATCCAAATGATGGTTGAAATAAAAAGAAAGTTACGGCCTACACAAACAAATAATCACTTTGATGAAGGTCACATGTGTTAATCATGATTTTTAATATTTTAATACATACATTAAAATATTGTGTGAAAGAAAAAGTCAACGCCCCGTAATAAATCACTTTAATAGTATCTATTTAATATTTTTAATATATACATTAAAATATTGTATGAAAGAGAACGTCAACGCCGGTGTAACTAAATCCTTTTAGGATACAACCAAACTAATTCCAAAAATCAAGCAACACAAAGCTATCAATGTATCATCATCCTTTGTAGTCCTAATTTAGTAATATCAAAAAGTCAATGGATCAAAACCGAAGATGAACACAACATATTTAGTAAAATCTTATAAGTTGGGTCTGGATATGATATAATATATGTAGATTTTATCACTATCTTATGAAAGTAGAAAAGTTATTTTTAAAAAACAGTTAACTCAAGTGCAGCAAGTCCAGCTATAAAGAAAAAGAAAATAGCGAAGAAAACTACATTTTCTTGAAAGTGGTAGAAAATTTAAAGATGAGCCTATAAAGCTACCCCTATCTTATAATAAAAACTCTCATTCAAAGAAATCAACTTATATTAAACCTACTAAATTTTATTACAACATGATAAAGTAACAAATTTTCATCCTTCAAGATGACAAATATATAATGTACCTATCTTAATTGAGAAGTTACTTCTTTTACTTCCATTCCTTTCCAACTATACATTGCAGTCTCAATGCGGTGGTATGTTTTGACTCGTGTCATCATTCCATCTAAGAGTTTAATCTATAATTGGAGTAAGCATAATTATATTAACTTGATTATGTCTTCAACATGTTCCCTCATGTACGAGTCTTGAATCTTTTTCATGCTCAAACATGTGAAAATTTGTGGAAGATAGTGCTAGTGGTCACTTTTCGGCCTTGCCTTTGAAAAATAGCAACTACTTTGAAATTTCAAAATCTACAAGTGAAACTCTAGGTTATTATGTTTATCTTCAACATGTTCACTCACATTCTTTTTAAGAGAAAATGATCAAAATAGTCCTTGATGTATAGGGGTTGAAGCATTTTGATCCTTCATATATATTACTTTATTAAAATAGTCCTTAAAGTATAGTAAAAGATGTTCATTTTGGTCTTTTGCCCTAAAACTAACCATTATGATAAAAAGTTGTGGTTAAATTTAACAATGGGTTCCACAATATTGACACATGACAGTTTTCTTCTCCTTCAGTCTTCTCTCTTCAACATTAGAGATTATTCTTCATCTTCAATCTACCACCTGCCATATTCTTACAAGAAAAATAAGTCACACTACACTCACTTCTTATCTCCATCTACCTCTAAGAAACAATTTCTATAGTTTGCACTTTCATACGTACAAAAATAATATAAAAAGATGAGACCCTCGATACAGATGCAAACAAAATAAAACACTTTATTAGTTCCTCTTAGAAGATTGCCATAAATCAGTTTTTAGTTTTTTCCAAGCTTTAATCACACAGTCTCTTATTGAAGGATCACTTTAGAGTTTTGTGTAAGTGAGCAAGACAATGTTTGTGTTAACACGTCAAGTTTCTAAAAAAAGGGGAAGGATATAGCTTTCTTGTTTTTTCCTTACGAAATTAATAGATTGTTTTAATTCCATTTTTCATATATAAAGTAAAATTTGAACGAGACAAAGGTGGAAAATAGAATTTTAAAAATGTTATTAAGAAATTTAAAGAGACTTTAATTTGGGAGTTAGATTTTGTTAATGGAAAGAAGAATGGACTTTTTTTTTTTCAGTGAAGAAGAATTGGGTGAAGAAAGAAGATCTGAGGGAGAAGGGTTTGATAGGTGTCAATATTGTGGGACTCGTCGTTAAATTTAACAATACTTTTTAGCTTAATGGTTAGTTTTAGGTAATGGATCAAAATGATCATCTTTTTCTATACCTGAAGGACTATTTTAATAAGGTGATATATATGAAGGATCAAAATACTTCAACCCTTATACATCAAGGACTATTTTGGTCATTTTCTCTTCTTTTTCATGCCCAAACATATGAAAAATTGTGGAAATAGCACTAGTAGCCACTTTCGGCCTTATCTTTAAAAAAATACTAGCAACTATTCTGAAGTTTGAAAATCCACGAGTGAAACTCTAGGTTATTATATATGCTGGAGTTTCCTTGTGGATTTTGAAACTTCAACGCAATGAATATTTTATGGACAAATTACTTAACTACACTCCTTTACTTACCTTAATATTCATTTATCCCTACTTATTTCAAAAATTTCAAAAATTCCTTATTTACCTATATATCCCGTGCACAACGCTATGTATCCCACTATGTGGAATGTATCAAACCTAATGTATCCCATGCACAACGCTATGTATCCCGCTATGTGGAATGTATCAAACCTAATGTATCCCGTGCACAACGCTATGTATCCCACAAACATCATTTTTAAGGGATTTTTGATAAATAGAAAACTAGAAGGAATAGGATGTTATTTAGTACTTATAATATGTGGTTCCTATAATTTATACATATTTTATCATTATAAGGGCTGAAAAGTTGTTATATGTGAATTTTTAATTTTTTTTTTTTTTTTGTAATAAAGAATGACAATGAAACTAGAATCTATACTATTTCTTTTCTAATTCAATGTTAAATTATGTAATCATACTTAACTACGTTTTCAATATGAGAGAGGTTAGTGTCAAACCGGCCTTAGCCGATTTGTCGAATTTTCCAATATGGACTTTTACAACATTCTCTAGTGGACGGATTCAACATCCCTATTGAGTTTTAACCATTGACTACTTGATCTTGATCTTGAACTTGTCACGCAAATGGGACATTAATGGACAATGTCCAATTACTCCTCTTAAGGTTCCTGGGAGGATGCAATAGTCCTTGTATGTAATGTATTGATATGCAATAGTCTGTGGAGACGAGATTAATCACACTTTATCGTGAAGTTATATGTAATGTAACATTGTATAAATAAATAGTTATGCAATGTATGTATGTAATGTATTGCTATTAATATATAAATAGTGTATATATAGATGTATACATATGATATATAATTATACATCAAAGATGTATATATATTGTTTATACATTATAACAATTCATCTCCCTCTCGTTGAATTGATTTTTTATTTTTCAACCATGATCAATTCAAATCATCTGTAAACAATCTCAAATTTTAGATATGAACTTTTTTTTTAATATTTTGAGTCTTTGATATATTATTAATCAAAACAATTCACAGTTACAACACATCAAATTTTAGAAATTAAATTAGTTTTAAATTATATATAAATATATAACATTGTTTTTAGAATAAACAAGGACAATACACATATGTGGCATGTGTTGAATCACTCATCTAAAAATGTACTATAAAGTTGTCACTTACAAATCAAACTAGTCGCTTTAGTGTATGACCCAATTTAATTTGGACAAAACTTTATAGATTATGGTGGTACTACGTAGACGCAATTTAAATAGTACTTTATAGAGGTAAATATATAAGGAAAAATAACCCCATATACACATTTAAGAGTAAATATTACGAGTTTTAAACCTATTTTTAAAAATTTCTTGATTTTAACAGAATATTTACTGGTTATGACATATTAGTTAAAATTATTTTTATTTTAAAGTTAAATTATATTTATTTAATAAATCATTAATATATTTATAGGTTTTTAATATTAATTAATAATAGGTAATTAA
>JAJOOF010017393.1:0-16889 GCA_029582545.1 Solanum lignicaule | reverse complement strand
AAAACAGTGGTCACCAACGGCCACCACCTACGGGCCGTTGGTTGAGCCACGCTCCGTGCTGCGCCTCCGTTGTTCCTTTCAGAGTGGGGTGCTGGGGAAGGCTTGGTGGTGAGACTAAGTCTCAACCCACGAGCCTCACCCACGCCCCATCACACCAGTGACGGCCCGTCAAAGGGGCTCGCGGAGGGCTATTGTTTGACAGCTTTTAGGGCCACTGTTTGGGTCCTCTTCAAGGACCCTTAGGGTGGTCCTTGGGGAGTCGTACCCAAACGTTTGGACCCTAAACATGTCCACCCAGGTGTAGGAACCCTTTACACCCAATTTCAACCTCATACCACACTAGTTCAACTTACTAGTTTTCGGGCGTTATGATCATTTCTTGACGTTTAACCTCTAAAATCACCAAACTAACATCAAAAGCCATTATCATCATTTAGACAACTTTCCAAATATAAAATAACATGTGAGGCTCTAGTTCAACCTATTAGATTTAGTCAAGCCTTAGCTAGGTCTTACTATATTTTTACGAGGTGTTACATGGGTCTTCTCCATTCTTCTTCCTTTACTTAAATCAAGATTTAATTCCCTATAACCATTTGATTTTATTATCATTTTAGGAGTATTTTGTTATTTCTTGATGTGTGGCTAAAACTCCCATTCTTGGGGTGTGATTTAGCAAATATGTTTTGATATTGTTGTTGGTTCTTGCTTACTGATAGGTTAGATGTATTTTAATGGTGATTTCACCTAGTGGTTGTGGTTTAATATAATGGGTTTGTATTTGCAAATACAAAACCATCCATGTGTTTTCGACTTACCCGAGAGGGAGGTCGCGAAACCAAGACCACTAGACTGATGGCCTAAGGAGTGGGTCGACATGAGGTTTAACCCGAGAGGGTGAGCCCTAGTCCCATATCCTAACACTCAGCTAGAGAGAGTGAGTGGGGTAAGGCGTAGGCTGGCCTTTATGTGGCAAATGGGTGTCCGAGAGGAACACATTTGAAACGGGGTAAGTTTCCCGAAAAGGAACTTATTTCCATCTAAAGCTTAGCCTAGACACTATTATCTTGCAAAATTCCTATCAAAAGCATTTACCCATCGATTTATCTCAACTTGTATTGCGGTCACACCCCAAGAACCTTTCCCCATACTTGATTTTATTGTTATTTTTGTTGTTTTTACTACTTGTGACAAAACCCCCAATTGATATTTGACACTTTTGTGTCACCCCCTTTAATTTACTATGTTTTTACTAGTTAATGTCTTTAGCTACGACTAATTAGAGCTAAATTTTATTTTTTCTGTTAATTCTCAAAACCACTCCCTTGGGACACGACCCCAACCTTTAGTTGGGTTACTATATTATTGACAATCGTAGACACTCATACCATAGGTTAGTGTCGTTGGTCACGATAAGCATCAATGTGTGCATGGCTAAAATCACATTCTCCGATGATGATCTTCTAGTAGGTGACACACTTCATAATTGCCCTTTATTCATGGTTGGTTTTGCATGTGAGAAAAGGGTGAACATAATCCTAGTCGATGGCAGATCTGGAATTAACATGTTTCCTTCCAATTCGCACCATGAAAGAACTTGGGATCTCAACAACGGATCTTAGTGAAAGTCGCTTGATGATCCAAGGATTCAACCATGGAGGACAAAGGGCCATTGGGGCGGTCAAAATAGACCTCCCCATTTAAGAGTTGCAATCAAGCGTATGGTTACATGTAATTGACGCAAAGACTTCATATAAAATCTTTCTTGGTAGGTCGTGGGTACATGAGAACAAAGTAGTCCCATCTACCTACCACCAATGTTTGAAGTATTATGAAGATGGAGTTGCTAAAACTATTATTGCAGACAATAATCCCTTCACTGAAGCCGAAGCACACTTTGCTAATGCAAAGTTTTACTTGAAGAAATATGCCACAAAAATTGATGATATTCCATCCAAAGATGATGAGCTCCTGAACAAGAAGTCTAAGGTAGGTGTTGATAAGACAAAAGTCGTCAGCAAAAATGATCAAAAGCTTGACATTTCGAATAAGACACCCAAAATGAATAAAAAAATTTCAAGTAAAAAAGTGAGACCCATTCTTTGTTATGTTACAAAGTCCAAGAAGGATGATGAACACTCTCTCAAATTACAAGAAAATGCACAAGGAGGGATGACCTTTCCTATTAAGCAGATTGATATGATGAAGTCATCCCCAAAATCGCTTGAAAAATTTGTGGCTCCCAAATCATCGCAAAATGAAGCACTCCTAACGAGGTGAACGGATGAAGGTTTAGATCCTAATGCTTACGGACTATTGGCAAAGGTTGGATACAATCCCACTGAACCATCAAAATTGGGAAAGCTTCCATTAGAACCTGCAGCAAGGCAACAACATGAAGGTTTGGGATACAAACAACCTCCACCTATCCGCATCTCCATAAAAAGGGCAAGCAACAACTACATCACTACGAAAGATGAGTCTGCTACTTCTAACAAAAAAGTTTTCTGTCTTCGATCGACCTGGAAGCCCAACGAAGAGGATTTCCGTATTTGAGAGGTTAGGGCCATTGAGGAAGAAAAACAAGGTTTGGAGAAACAACAAGATTATGGAAGCATCTTCTTTACCCAAATCTCAAAATGCTCCTAAAGACTTTCAAAGTCTGATCCCTTCTAGAATGAGGCGGCAGACGAACGTTGTGGTCTCATGTGGAGAAGTACTAAGGTCAAAGTTGCATGTTGTGTTCTACACCAAGCAACGTGATGAAGATGAAGAAAGTGTTGGCTCTTCATATCATGTCACTGTACAAGATGAAAGTGAACTTCAAGAAGATGTAGATGGCTTGCGAACTCATGTCATCAATAGAAAACTCTTTAAGAAGTACTATCCTTGAAGCGGCGTCATATGCCTGGCCTGCAAGAGCATAAACTGTGTACGGCTCCTTAAGAAAAAGTCTGCTAGGTTGAAAATCTCGAAAGAGGCAGCCTAGGTAAAAGTTAGGACACAAGAAACAAAAAAAATTAAAAGCTTATTGTCTGAACTACGTAATGACTTGATCCTCTTCACTGAGGTACGTAGGCAGCTTAGAGTATTATTACTCTAGGTTCAGTCATAAGAATAAAAAAAATGTCGCCGTGTGAATATCATGCTAATTCTTTCAAATGAAGAGTCAATTACGCAAGATGTTGAGCTAAATTCAAACACAAATTTGTACTAATGCGTACATCCTATGGATGTGATTTTTATACAGATTGAAGATATAGAAGTTATCTTTCCAAAAAGAGATAAGCTCATTATTCTGGCGCACCTACTCCACGTTATGCGCAAAGCTGAAGATTCAAACATGCAGATTTTGATCCAACTTCAAATATAAATCTGTAATAATCCGTAAATCCCATAGACGTGATTTTTATATAGATTTAAGATCCTAGAGTTATCTTTCCAACAAAAAAAGAAGCTCATCATTCCGACGCTCCTACTTCCCGTTATGAATTTTCTTCCACATGTGCACAAAGCTAAAAGAAAGCTGAAGATTCAAGCACGTAGATTTTGAGCAAACTTCAAATACAAATCTATACTAATCTGTAAAGCCCATGGACGTGATTTTTATGCAGATTGAAGATCTCGAAGTTATCTTTCCAAAAAAATGAAGCCCATCATTCGGGCACTCGTACTTCATGTTATGAATTTTCTTCCACAAGTGCGCAAAGCTGAAGAGTTAAGCATGGAGATTTTGAGCCGAATTTGAAGAGAAATTTGTACTAATCTGTAAAGCCTATGGACGTGATTTTTATACATATTGAAGATATAGAAGTTATCTTTTCAACAAAAAAAGAAGCTCATCATTCCGGCACTCCAACTCCAAGTTAGGAATTTTCTTCCACAATTGCGCAAAGCTGAAGAAAGTTGAAGGGTCAAGCACGCAGATTTTGGGCCGACTTTAAAAAAAAATCTGTACTAATCCGTAAATCTCATGGATGTGATTTTTTTACAGATTGAAGATATAGAAGTTATCTTTCCAACAAAAAGGAAGCTCATTATTCCGACGCCCCTACTCCGCGTTATGGATTTTCTACCACATGAGCCTAAAATGCATGCCATAAAGTTCATCAAAATTCTAGCAGAATCTTCAAGTTTCAAAGCTCAGCAAATTTGAGCAAAATCTTCAAGTCAAACTGCTCCTCGCTGCATGAATCTAAAACGAATATCATGAAACTCATCAAATTCGAGCTAAGTCTCAAGTTTCAAAGCTCCACAAATTCGAGCCAAGTCTTCAAGTCACAAAAGCTCCATGAAAATAAGTTAAATCTTCAAGTTTTTACCCTTGGCCCTCATGAGTTTAAATCTATATGGTCTAAAAAAATTCAATAGGTTGAAAACCTTGAAATAAGTGGCCTAGACAAATATTTAAAAAAAAACTCACATGTTTTGCATTCAAGTGTAAAGTAAATATATTTTATTGCCTCAAAATTGCAAGACCTTTTACACATCAACAATCATAAGGAAGGGATGAAAAAAATGTACATAGCATCCCATACAAAAGGTCTAAGTAGAAAAAAAATCAAACGTCAAGAAGTGGTTTGTCAACTCTCTTGGATGTCTTTATCAAGTTCGCATCACCTCTTCATCAAACATCATCACTTCAAATATTTTTATGGGTCGATGCAGCCGTAAGTGAGCCTCTATATTTGGCATGGGGGGGGTATTATGTAGTATGATTTTTGAATTTGATCATGTGACAATTTGTTGTTCTCCAGAACTAGGACATACTACGCCAAAATCTCTTTCCCAGAAGAGTCAAAACTACAAAAGAAGAGGCATAAATTGTGATTTGTCACCAAGCTTCAATTTAGAAAAAGATGCACTAAGTGTTGTTCTCTCCAAAGCTGCAAAAAAAAAGATGTTTCATGTGTGGTTCTTCATCAAAGCCACAACTCTAAAAGAAGATGCTCCACGCCGCAATTGTAGAAGAAGATGTACTAAGTGTGGTTCATCGCTAAAGCCGCAATTGCAAAAGAAGAGGCACCAAGTGTGGTTCGTCATCAAAGTTGAAACTACAACAGAAGAGATATCAAGTGTCGTTCGTCATCGAAGCCGCAACGGCAAAAAAAAAATATTTCTTGTGTGGTGCTTCATCAAAGCCACAACTCTAAAAGAAGATGTTCCACGCCGCAATTGTAGAAGAAGATGTACTAAGTGTGGTTCATCGCTAAAGCCACAATTGCAAAAGAAGAGGCACCAAGTGTGGTTCGTCATCAAAGTTGAAACTACAAAGGAAGAGATATCAAGTGTGGTTCATCGTCGAAGCCGCAACTGCAAAAAAAAAGAATATTTCATGTGTGGTTCGTCATCAAAGCCACAACTCTAAATGAAGATGATCCACATATGATTCGTTATCAAATCCACAATTGTAGAAAAAGATGTACTAAGTGTGGTTCATCGCTAAAGCCGCAATTGCAAAAGAAGAGGCACCAAGTGTGGTTCGTCATCAAAGTTGAAACTACAAAGGAAATCGTCGAAGCTGCAACTGCAAAAAAAAAGAATATTTCATGTGTCGTTAGTCATGAATTTTCCAGAATGTTACATTATCTCCCCCTTGGGAACATTCATCCTCGAATAATGATTTAGACATCAAAACTAATTTTAGAACTCAAGACTAGCAGCCCATCATGCATAAAACATCAAAACAATGCACAACTCAAAGATAACTATTCACAAAGTGCACTATTCAAAGGAGGAAACCTCAACTCCATCTTAAATCATAATCAATGCAATACAAAGGAGTAGGAACTACATCTAACAACCCAATATGCATGAAATTCAATAATTCACATACTCATAAGAGGAACTAACTTTTCATCAACTAAATAATGCTCAACACAACATCATGGAGCAAATATGCCAATACTCTCAAAGGCACACTAAAACATGTTCATTACTACATCTCATGAAGTTAAATAAGCAACATCATACTATAATGCACAACCACATGAGGAAACACATAAACCATGAAAACTAATTTTATCACTAAACATGGATTTCATCAAGAACATGCATCCTTTAAGAAAACAATGAAAACATACTACTTACACATGACTTCCAAAACAAGGAAAAATCTTGAGGAATTATTTATCTCAAGCTTGAGTAGGAATAGAAGGAGAGAGATGAGGGTATCGGGACTTCATGTCGGCCTCGGCCTCCCAAGTAGCACCCTCAACTAGGTGATTTATCAACAAAACCTTAACGGAAGCTATCTTTTTGTTTCTTAACTTCTTGACTTGCCGGTCAAGAATCTCTATCGGAACTTCCTCATAGGATAGACTCTCATCAACTTCTAAACCCTCTAAAGGAATGATGGATACCAGATCCCCAATGCACTTCTAGAGCATGGAAACATGAAATACCGGGGCCAACTCATTTGGCAAATCTAATTTATATGCAACTTTTCCAACACGTTCCAAGATTTGGTATGGGCCCACATACCGGGGACTAAGCTTCCCCTTCTTGCCAAACCTCATCACACCTTTTAGAGGTGAGATTTTCAAGTAGACCCAATCGCCAATCTCAAATTCTAGATCCCTCCTTCTAACATCGGCATATGACTTTTGCCGACTATGGGCCGTCTTCAACCTCTCTCTAATGAGTCTCACCTTTTCAATGGCCTAATAAACTAGTTCGGGGCCAATAAGACATATGTCCCCTACTTCAAACCAACCAACCGGAGATCTACACCTCCTACCATATAGTGCTTCAAACAGAGCCATGGCAATGCTTGAGTGGTAACTATTGTTGTAGGTAAACTCTATCAATGGGAAATGGTCATCCCAATTACCCTTGAACTCTATCACACACCCTCAACATGTCCTCTAAGGTTTGAATGGTGCGTTCCACTTGACCATCCGTTTGAGGGTGGAAAGTGGTACTAAGGTTAACATTGGTACCAAGCCCTTTTTGGAATGCCTTCCAAAAATGTGAATTAAATTGAGTACCCCGATCCGAAAAAATAGACAAGGGAACCCCATGCAACTTCACTATTTTCTTTATTTATAATTTGGCATAGTCTTCCGCCGAATAAGAAACCTTGACAGGAATAAAGTGGGTTGATTTTGTCATCCTATCAACAATGACCCAAATAGAATCATGTTGCCTTCGAGTGCGAGGCAAACTCACAACAAAGTCCATATTCACATCCTCCCACTTCCAAGTGGGAATATCTATATATTGGGACAAACCTCCCGGTTTTTGGTGTTTTTCCTTAACTTGTTGACAATTCAGACATTAAGCCACAAAACCCACTATATCCTTCTTCATGCCATTCCACCAATAGACTTTCCGTAGAACACGGTACATCTTGGTGGCTCCCGGATGAATAGAATACCGCAAACCATGAGCCTCTTCTAAAATTTTCTCTCTTAAGCCATCAACATTCGGAACACATAATCTACCTTGGTACCTAAGCACCCCATCTCCCCCTTGGGAGAAAGCCTCAACGAATTTGTTGAGAACCGATTCTTTCAACTCCATTAATATAGGATCAAGGTGTTGCTTAGACTTCACATCCACAACAAAAGATGATTCGAAGCTACTATGAACCGTGAAACCTCCATTGGGAGAATCCACTAGTTTGACATCTAACCGGGCCAATCTATGCACATCACATACTAACTCTTTCTTGTCATCCACTATGTGAGTCACACTACCCATGGATAGTCTACTAAGTGTATCCGCCACTACATTAGCTTTGTCTGGGTGGTAAAGGACACTCATGTCATAGTCCTTCAAAAGTTCCAACCACCTTCTTTGTCGGAGATTCAAGTCTTTATGGGTAAACACATATTGAAGACTTTTGTGATCGGTGAAAACATCTACATGGACCCTATATAAGTAATGCCTCCATATTTTCAAAGCAAATACTATCGCTGACAATTCAAGATCGTGGGTCAGATAATTCTTTTCATGAATCTTGTGTTGCCTTGAAGCGTAGGCAATCACTTTACCCCGTTGTATGAGTACACACCCCAACCCTACTCTCGAGGCGTAACAATATACCACAAACCCATTGGTACCCTCCGGTAAGGTCAACATTTGAGCGGAGGTAAGTCTATCTTTCAACTCTTGGAAGCCTTTCTCACAAGCCTCCGACCAAACAAACTTAGCTTTCTTTTGAGTCAAAGCCGTCAACGGAGAAGCAATGGAGGAAAAACCCTCAACAAACCTCCTATAATCTCCGGCCAAACCCAAGAATCTTCTACTATCGGAAGGACTTAGAGGTCTAGGCCAACTCTTGATCGCATCTGTATTCTTCGGATCTACCTCAATACCCTTGCTAGACACAACATAGCCAAGTAAGCCTACAGACCTCAACCAAAACTCACATTTACTAAACTTTGCATACAATTGGTGGTCTTTAAGGACTTGCAATACAATCCTCAAGTGGTCCATCTGTTCACCCTCACTCCTTGAATAGATCAAGATATCATCAATAAACACTATCACAAACATATCAAGATATTGTCGGAACACCCTATTCATTAGATCCATAAAGGTTGCCGGGGAATTAGTTAGACCAAAAGACATTACTAGGAATTCATAGTGACCATATCTTGTTCGGAAAGCTGTTTTGGGAATGTCAACCCCCTCACCCTTAGTTGGTGATAGCCCAAACGTAGATCAATCTTCAAAAAGTAGCTAGCCCCTAGGAGTTGGTCAAACAAATCGTCATTTCTAGGAAAGGGATACTCATTCTTTATTGTCACCTTGTTCAATTGGCGGTAGTCAATACACATTCTAAGGGACCAATCTTTCTTTTTCAGAAACAATATCGGAGCACCCCAAGGAGAGATACTTGGTTGAATGAAACCTTTGTCTAGCAAATCCTTTAGTTGTTCCTTCAATTCTTTCAATTCGGCCGGAGCCATTCTATATAGAGAGATGGATGTATCCGGCAAAAGATCAATGCCAAAGTTTATTTCCCGTTTGAGAGGAATGTCGGGCAAGTCATCAGGAAAGACTTCCGGAAACTCACTCACCATGGGGACAGACTCTAAAGAAGGGACCTTGGACTCATCATCCATAACCCTAACAATATGATACATGCACCCCTAGGAGATCATTTTCCTAGCTTTTAGACATGAAACAAATTGACCTCTAGGAATAGAAGTCCCCCCCTTTCCACTCTAAAATTGGCTCTTTTGGAAATTGAAATTTGACCACCCGGGTCCTACAATCTATTGAAGCATAACATGCATACAACAAATCCATGCCCAAGATTACATCAAAATCAAGCATGTCTAATTCTACCAAATCAACCAAAGTGACTTTATGAGACAAAGAAATAGGACAACTCCTATAAACTCTTTTTACCACTACTGAGTCACCAATTGGGGTGGAAACCAACAAAGGCTCTACTAAAATTTTGGGGAGTTTTTCAAACTTCATAGCCACAAGAGGGGTAACAAAAGACAAAGTGGCACCGGGGTCTAATAAAGCATAAACATCAATAGAAAAGACTTGCAACATACTGGTTACCACATTCGGGGAGCTCTTTTGGTCACCTCGTGATTGAAGAGCATACAAGCGGTTTTGCTTTTGGGCATTGGAGTTGGAACCACTTGGAGGGGCTTGCTTTCCCTCTTTTGGCCTTGCCGCAAGTGTTGGACAATCTCTCATCTTGTGGCCACTCTTTCCACAACTATATCACCCATCCGAGCCAACTAAGCATTTGCCTTCATGTTTTCTACCATATTTTGCACAATTAAGCCTAGCAACATCTGAACCACCACTATTACCTCCTTGAGGTTTAGGGTTGAAGACCCAATCCTTGTCAACCCTTGGAGTACTAGAGGAGCCTTGATTGGAGAACCTTTGTTTGAACCTTGGCCAACCTTGACCATCGAACATAGTATTGGAAAAATTCCCTTCACCGGTTCTAGCCCTCTTTACCTCTCTATTCATTTTCTTGAGTTTTTTCTCCTTAATTTGTTGAGCATATACCATGAGCCTTTAAATATCCATGTCATGATGGATCTTTGTCGTATGACATTCTTCTTCAACCAAACCGGACACTCTCATCACCAACTTATTCATTCTAGCCCTCGAATTTGCCACCAAAGTTGGAGTATACTTGGATAGTTGGGTAAACTTGAGAGAATACTCCTTCACACTCATACCCCCTTGACAAAGGTTCATGAATTCTACCAACTTTTGTTCCCTCAACTCTAGGGGGAAAAACCTATGAAGGAATGCTTCTTTGAACACCTCTCAACTTATGGGACCCGATCCTCTTGGCCTCTCATCCTTCCATTGTTCATACCAAATTTGAGCTACATCTTTTAGTAGATCCGCCTTTTCCTCCGAAGACACTCCCATAGCACCAAGTATCTTGCTAACCTCATCAACAAACCTTTGGGGATCTTCTTTCACCTTGGAACCAAAGAACTCGGGGGGAGGGTGAGTTCATCCTAGAAAAATCCTTCAACCTCGAAGCCATAGAATTCACATTGGGATTCACACGAGGCTCAACATCCCTAGCGGCTTGGGCTTGAGTTGTTACGGCTTGAGCTTGGGCCGTCGTGGCTTGAGTTTGGGTCGTCATGGCTTGGGTTATCATTTGCATAGAAGCCCTAAATTCTGCTTGAGTCACATTTATCAGATTAACCGGAGCTTGCTCATCTAGAGGAACTTGATTCCCTTGAGGAACTCCTTGATCCACATTTTCCTCTTCCATCTTTCTTGCGTTGACCCTTCGTGTATTCATTTCCCGAAGACACAAAAGAAAGATAAGAAGGAAGACTCTATAGTGTTAAAATCTATGGCATGACTTAAGAGTATGAAAGAAGTGTAAGTCCCTAACATCTTATAGCCTCTCACTCATAAATGTGGCACTCTTCACACTATGAACAAGACTCTACTAGACATGGCTTATGAGACATAATCCTAGAATCATTCTAAACCTTTTGCTCTGATACCAAGTTTATCACGACCCAAGGGTACCCCTAGACGTAACATGGCACATGGAATCCCAAAGGAACCCAAGTAAGCCTCTTAGCGTATCATCATCACATAAGTAAAGAATAATAAAGAATAAAACACAAATTTAAGTCTTTAAGAAATCTTTTATAATAGTAAAGCGAAAATCTAGGCATAGTCTCAATAAGCCAACTACTACAATCAGAGTCTCAAAATACTAGGGTCACAGCCCTTACAATAGAGAATATGAAAATGTCTAGTACAACTAGAGAAATGAAACAATAATAAAAGATCTTGTCCTCGGATCCATGAGGACATACCACAAGCTTGAAGAGTAGTCACCCCAAGCTTTCACTAGAAGGAATCGCCTTAGATGCCGGAGCCTACCTTAGTAGAAAAATAGAAGAAATATGGGTTAGTACAATTAATGCACTAAGTATGGTAGCTATGCATGCAAACCATTTAAGATGTTGATGAGTCCACAATCTGGACTCATTTAGGGCTTCATTTTGATAGAAATAGTGTCCTCGAATGCTTATTTTGTCGCAATATCTAATGAAAACTCTTAAGTTTTAGGTATTTGAAGTTTTAGCAGAAGCATGGACACTGAGGCGCAAAAAGGAACAAAAAGGCTGGAAAGAACGAAGAAGCTGAAGCCTGAGCATCGCCAAACATCTTTGGCGATTCACCGAAAGAACAGACTCCGCCCTTTGTTCCAGTATGCGAAGCCCCTGAAGGAAGAAGATCAAGAAGGCGATGAGAAGAGCAGTCGGCGCTTCACCGAATAGTTCCGTGTAGCAGTACTATACCGCCCAACGGTCCAGAACGTGAAGATGCTGAAGGGAAGCACTAAACAGCGATAAGAGAGAAGATGGGCGAGTCGCCGAGTCACTCGGCGAACTCGACTAATTTCGCTGAGCTATCCGCCAGCACTAATTTCTGATGGCTATAAATACTAAATTTGTTATTAATTTTAGGAGTTCCGAACCATTATTATATTGTTCATGATAGAATAGTACTTTTTTTATATTTTTCTCTCAAGTTTGGAGAGGGTTTTGTGGAAGACTTGAAGAGTGAAGGATTTCATCTTCCTCAAGTTGAAAGTGGGTCTTCTCCATTCTTCTTCCTTTGCTTAAATCAAGGTTTAATTTCTAATACCCATTTGATTTTAGTATCATTTTAGGTGTATTTTGTTATTTCTTGATGTGTGGCTAAAAACCCCATTCTTGGGTGTGATTTAGCAAATATGTGTGGATATTGTTGTTGGGTCTTGCTTGCTGATAGGCTAGATGTATTTTAATGGTGATTTTACCTAGTGGTTGTGGTTTAATTTAATGGGTTTGTAGTTGCAAATACAAAACCACCCATGTGTTTTCGGCTTGCCCGAGAAGGAGGTCGCGAAACCAAGACCACTAGATCACTGATGGCCTAAGGAGTAGGTCGACATGAGGTTCAACCCGAGAGGGTGAGCCCTAATCCCATATCCTAACACTCAGCTCGAGAGAGTGAGTGGGGTAAGGCGTAGGCTGGTCTTCATGCGGCAGATGGGTATCCGAGAGGAACCCATTTGAAATGGGGTAAGTTGCCCGAGAGGGAACTTATTTACATTTAAAGCTTAGCCTAGTCACTATTATTTTGAAAATTTCCTATCAAAATCATGTACCCAACGATTTATCTCATCTTGTATTGCAGTCACACCCCAAGAACTTCTCCCCAAACTTGATTTTCTCGTTAATTTTTTGTTGTTTTTACTACTTGTGACAAAACCCCCATTTGATATTTGACACTTTCGTGTCACCCCCTTTAATTTACTATGTTTTTGTTCGCCAATATCTTTAGCTATGACTAGTTAGAACATATTTTTATTTTTCTATCAATTCTCAAAACCACTCCCTTGGGACACGACCCCAACCTTTAGTTGGGTTACTATACTATCGACGATCGTAGACACTCATACCGTAAGTGATTGTCGTTGGTCACGATAAGCATCATATGCTAAAAAAGGACATTTAGTTGAAGACTATGCATTTGATCAAGTTTATGAACTATCACAGAAACAAGTGCAAAAACATAAGATACATACACATTCAACATATTAATCATCTCAACATATGGGAAACAACCCATAAGAACCATCAAAGCAACCTTGTGCAATGTATGAACAAGGTCCCATACCCCCATCCACACTAAGGAATACTCATTAAGTGATTATAGTTCATAACTCCAATTTTAGTTCATTCTATCATAATGGGATCAACATTAACCGACATAGACCATAAGAGCTTAGTCATGGAATTTGGTGTCTACCCCACACCGAAAAGAGGTGTCCTACTTGCCTAAGATAGAACTAAAACTCTTAGCTTACGTGGATTCACTAGCTAAATACCTATGTGGGCATATAGTTATGGGATAAGGGGATTGATTCTAGAAACTCGCCCTCTACTTGCAGAGGAGCTTCCATCCCATGAGACTTCTTCTAGAAACCCGCCCTCTACTAACGGAGGAGCTTCCATCTCATCATCGTATCCTCTCGGTGCTAAGCATAATTCCCTACTAGTTTATGTTTAAGTCTTGACTTGAAGTAATGACTATGGAGAAATGTCTTGACACTCAATCCATCAACTCATTCTATAGCTCTCAGATTCATTAGGGGAGACTAGTCTTCAACCCTTAGAACCAACATATGTGCAAAACCTTTCACATTACATGATCTAAATACCTATGTGTGTGTATAAGGATAATCATCCAAACAATATCACAATTAGATCATAATAGAAGTACTTTACTCTAAAAGCAATCCAATTAAATACACACAAGTCTCATACATATAGCTAGTTTTCATACTTTGCCCCTTCTAGGATTATAGATCATTATGCATCAATATCACTAGAATTACTTCATTGAACATGTATAATAACCTAATTCAAGTAAGAAATTCATCACATACATAATTTGAACACAATTGACTAACAAAGACCCATATTCATGCTTCAAGATCCAATTTAGGGAAACCTAGAGATTCATGGATTCTTAGAGAAATTCTTTAGAAAAACAGTGGTAATTCATCAAATTTATCATAATATAAGACAATAAACACATTGAAATTGTTTTGAAAGTGAATCCATGCCATATATTGAATACCCTAGGTTCTTGGAGAAGTTGAACTTTGAGTAATAGAGTTTTGAAGGGTTTATGGAAGAAAGCTATCCATAAATCAACACTACCATACCTTGAGTGGAAATCCTTCACTAAATTGGAGAGGAATGTTGAGTTCTTGAGCCTTGGTCTCCTAGTTCTTTTTCTTCTTCAATGGTGGTTTCTAGAGAGAGAATTTTGGAGAGGTTTTGATTTTGTTTTGGGAATTTATGTTTATGACTTTAGATGGGTTAATTTAGGTGGGAAAATACTTATATAGTCCTTTAAAATAATCTTGAAATGACACCACAGAGTTATTAATTAATTAGGAAATTACTAAAGAACCCCTAGATCCAACTGCCAAAAGGCAGTTTCAGGGGTGATCTATGCCTGGGGATCCACGGACCGTGGGTGGGACCCCAGCCCGTGCTGGTCGTCCGTGGTTTGTGACTGAGGGGTCATTTTTGGGGCCTTGACCTACGGAGGCAGGCCACGTGGCGTGGACCCATCAATGGGGTGTGGGCCCTGCCCGTGACTACTGCCTTAGGCAGATTCCCTCAAAGCCTCACCCACGCTGCCCCTCTACGGGGCGTGGGTTGGTCCACATGGCGTGGAACCCACTCGTGGGTCACTGCCTGGTAGGTCCTAAGGGTCCTTTCCTCAAGGACCCAAGGTTAGTCCTTGAGGTTTAGGACTTGACCTCCTAACACCAAACCATGAATTTTAAGGCATCTTTAGGGCTCTAATTCTTACGTCAATCTTTAACTTAGACTAGTTAGTTTTAGTTTAGCTACTAGTTTAGTATTGAATTTTCCGAAATGTTACAGGGCTAGTCCATTAAATTGACAAGATGAGCCCAACTCATGTTCTTCAGGCCAGGGGTCAAAATTGCTCGAACCAAAATACCCCTAAAGCCCTAGCTCAAGCCTATATAAAGAGGTCTTCATAAGACCAGAATACACACATACATACAGAGAAATACATAAAGAATCCTTGCTCTTCAGTGGTGATCTACAAGTATTTCGCATACAAAGAAGTTTATAAAGATTGTAACCTTCTTCAGTGGTTTCTAAGAAGCCTTTGGAATGAGGGTTACGTTACGTCATACCAAAATTAGAATTTACTAGGCTTTTTCAAGGGTAGGTGTTACCTAATATTAGATTCATCAAAATTCCATTCTTTTCTTGAACTCAAACCACACCCATTAAGAAATGTGACAAGCTCATTTTACCTAATTCTTACTTCTAATTATCGTCAGTGTTAGATTAAAAATGTTTAGTTTTGAAATGTATAAACATATATATATTTATAGGACTACTTTAAATCCCATCCATCTCAAATTTAAAGGATCATTTATGTCGTGTTAATATATAACAAGTATATTCCGGGATATGGATCAAATGTAAATGACTTATTAAATCAAAACAAATGAAAGTAACTTTCATATGTCATTTCTGTAACTTGAATGATTGGAATAATCCCAATAGGCATTCAATAGGTAAATATAACCTTAATTGTAGCATAAAGAGCATCCCGATTCTCTGTGTGTGCTTGAGACTTGATAAACGTATTTTGAGCTTAATGCTCGAAATTAAAATTTGACTCAAAACGCAATCAAAACTTATTAAAGCTTTTGGAATGTCATTCCTTAACCAAATCAATTTTGAATCCTTACCCCTTAATGTTTGGTCTGCTTTCCGTTTTTCATCAATGATCCATTTCATAGCTAGGCCAGAAACTATCAAATATTTGATTGATTCCAAATGCTTTTAATCGGTATAGAGGCTAAGGTAAAAGTGATAAAAAAAAATGATAGTTATCTTTAAAGACTTTGGGGAATAACAAAAAAGAAGAGGAGATTACGGGGGTGTTTGTTATGAAAGAAATTACTTTAAAAAAACATTGAAGTATTTTTTTCTACTTATTTTCTAGTGTTAGATAAATTTACATAAAATAGTATATAGTATAATTTAAGCCATCGAGGGTGAGGGGTTGGGGTCGGATGGTGAAGTTGTTGGGGAAAATACTATAATGTTGATATTAGATTGGAATTATAAAGTAGTAAATAAGTTATCACAAACACTGTGTCGTGGCGAGCCACTGCCTTGAAAGTGATTTCAGCTCGACTCCGATGCAAATCGTTGTAGCATGTCGCTTCCCAAGGTTCCACGGTTACTCTCAAACACGTGCTCTTCTGACTGAGAGTTTGGAGGTTGCCCAAAACAAATTGCCCAAAAATATTCTAAGAATAAGAAGGATTGAGGGAAATGTTTTCCTTTCCTTTTTGTTGGTTGTCTTAGCACTCACAAAAGACACTACTTATTATAAGAAAATTGTTTTATTTTAAAAGAATTATTAACTATTAAACATTTACTATGGAAAATAATTTTTCATCTCTTGACAACACATTAACATGTGTCCATTTGCATGGGAAGATTGGACAAGTGGCAAGACACTTGTCAACATGACTACAACTCTTTTACACTATATATATATACTTCTCCTTTGTCAAGTGAAAATAGAGAGCTGAGAAATATTCTGCTTTGTTCCTCACTCTCTCGTTTCCTCTTTTTCTAATTGGGTTTATTTTAATTGATTAATGTTTATTTTATTTTGCCCATAATAACTTGTTGATGTTATTTAATGTCACGACCCGATTTATCGAGTCATGATGGCACCTACTATAATCCACCAGCAGGTAAGCCAACCCGTAACCCGGAACAACAAGTAACGGGTCTGAGGGTAGAAATTAAACAAGAGTAGGCAAATAACAATATAAACAGGCG
>JAJOOF010017392.1:0-20478 GCA_029582545.1 Solanum lignicaule | reverse complement strand
GCATCAAAGATTATTGCAATTGTGTGGAGAACTTGATGAGCTTTCTTATGAATCTGAGGAAGATTGTGTATCAGGTGGTCAAGTTAGTGAGAAAGATCAGGAAATAAACTCATGTGAACAAAGTCAAGATGTTACTTTGCTTGACCCTCCGGTAGCAACAACTAAAGGGCGTCCGAGATCTTTGAGGATGAGAGGTTTTCTAGAAGTTACTCAGAAGACCAAAAAAGTTTCGTCTCCAAAAATTAAAAGAAAATCTTCTCAAAAGCAAAAAAGGCAAACGAAAGCGGCTTGTCGTTTATATATTGTTTACATGATAAGATGTGTGTTGATGAATTATTATTCTCTTATCAAGATTTGATTAAAGCGGCTTCAACTCCATTCCAACAATATCGTCCTGGTTAGTGAGTAAAAAGATAGAAGATTTGGAGCTTCGAGAATAAGAAGGAAAGAGGAAGAATTAGTTCTTTAGATTTAGATTTATTAGTTTTTCTCTGTTTTTTAATTCTAAATAGTCCTTTCATAGTTTATTTTGATGTGTTTATGGTGTAAAGACAGTATTAGTATTTGGACATAATCAACAGGTAAGCATGTTGATCAATGAACTGAGTTTGCTAGTGTATATGATTTTATTACATGGTTGATTTTTTTCTAGTTACTGGATCATCTCTTGTTTGGACAAAATAAATTCCTTGTCTAGCAGGTTCTCTTGGATATGAGATTGTCTCTTATCTTTTGTTTATTTTTACTGTGTGGTTGATCCTCATCAAACAAAAAATATTTTTACTACATACTTTAGGTTTCTGATTACATCTGGTGCTGATATGCCGCAAGTGCTATGCTCGGTTGCATCCTCGTGCTGTCAACTGCCGCAAGAAGAAGTGTGGACACAACAACCAGTTGAGGCCTAATAAGAAGATTAAGTAGATACT
Source organism: Solanum lignicaule (assembly GCA_029582545.1). Taxonomy (NCBI): domain Eukaryota; kingdom Viridiplantae; phylum Streptophyta; class Magnoliopsida; order Solanales; family Solanaceae; genus Solanum; species Solanum lignicaule. The sequence continues at coordinate 19,549 of JAJOOF010017392.1, read as the reverse complement.
GAATTCTAATTGCTGTTGACTTGTAGTTGCTTGGATTTTCTTATAAAAAAATAGTGTACTTGAATTTATTTTTTGTTTTCCTGTTCTTTTTACCCTTTAGAGATTGATAGACTTGTATTTGGGAGGTATATGAAGATTTTTTGCTACTTAAAATAAGACTCATTAATTTGGAGGCGTGTTTTGATAAATAGTTAGGAAACACATGATAGTTAATGTAGGATACTCGCAAGAAAATGATACTACTTCGGTGTGCAGGCCCCTGTGATACACCAAATGTTGTTGAGCTTTTTCTCTCTTCCTCCTCTCTCACCAGCTGCTAATAGTATCATCAGTCTATGAATTTTCTCTTCATTTCCAAAATGGCACCAGAACAAGTACAAAGATCTGGACGTAATACATTACATAAATTTTAACTTCAGTCTATCATATTTTGCATAAAATTTCATTTCATTTCATACAATTGTACAAATTCTGAATACATTCATATTTGAAATCATAAAACGTCTCTTTTTTGCTCTTCGAATCATCTTCCATTTCTTTTACACCATGTAATATACATGTTGTTTGAATGGATAAGAGGAACTTTATATGCATCGTTGTTGACTATTGTGAAGATAGAAATATGACATAAATCATAAGGTAGTCTAGAAATTTTTTCCAGAGAAACAAGATGGCTACAACTTTATCGTCCTTCACATTCCAATGGGTCATGTCCAAGCAAACAACATTGATGACCTAGCTCGTTTGGCTGATGAGTATGGTTCAAGAGAGCTCCGATTGACTGTGGAACAGAACATTATTAGTACTACTAGTATCCAGTTTTATGGACAAGACAAAAGTAGTTCCTTGAAGATAACTGAAGAAGTTCAAAAGCAAGCATCTCTTATGAGGCTAGTACGGAAGCACTAGATAGGTTGCCAAATTGGTGTGCACAAGTTTTGAAAAAACTAGCAGAATGACATTATTTAATGGAAGATCCAAGATAAAACACGATCCTTTGATTAAGAAAGTACGTCATCAAATTCATACCCGGCAAAATCAGATACAGAGGCAGCACCAAGATGTTGTGCCGCTGAAATATTTAGTTTTGCTTTTTGGTTGGTTGGCAGTTCATGGAACATGTTCTACCGAAGCTCATGAGCAAATTTTTCCACAATCCCTAGATGGTTTCAGCACACCAACAAGCTCCTCGAATAGCCTTGCAGAGATACTTGCATTTGAACCTCTTCAGTTCTCAATATTGGGAATAATAGTGTTCTGTTCCAGTGAGCCAGAGCTCTCCTGAACCATACTCATCAGCCAAACGAGCTAGATCATTCATGTCGTCAACTTCGACATAAGTAACAAGAATATAAAGATCAATAAAGCTATAACCTTTCTGGTTATGTATGCACGCCAAGATAATAACTTCTTTCTCATTGTTTGCACATACATAGCTTCAATAATAAAAGAGAATTTGGGACAATTTTCTGGTTTTATTTTCGAAGTAATTGAATTACAAGTAATGGAATGCAAACTGAATAAGCTCTACTTCAATATTGAAGGCAATCTAGTCCGTTGAAGCTCATTAACCTGAGAATATATCCTCCCTCTAGCTCTTGCTGAGAGCCTGAGACATTGTCTTTTCAACCTTTGCGTAGAATTCTTCTGCACCATACGTTAGTTGAAATTGAAACCAAGTCAGATCAGATAAAGACACTTAGCAGATACCCATCTAGATGAGATGAGAGTACATCAACCAGTTAACACCATTACATGAAGCAGGACTTGCCATAGAACACTATCAAATCAAATCTCTACATTTCTGCTTGTTCCCTTTGAAACCAAGATCTGAAAAAAAGCTTCCAGTAATGCTTTGCAAATCGAAACAAAATTACCTAACCTGATGCCATTACATAACTTGAGGTTTCTAGGATGAATATAGTTGGAATTGGAATGCAGATACTCCAAAGCTAGCAATATCTGAGTCAACCAGTAAAGCAAGAGAAATGGAGACGACCACAATATACTTTAAAATGTGAAATTTGTTCTAATTGTATAGCGACATACCACTAGGTAGAAGAAGCTTGTCAAGTTTCAAAATCGCCTGATGCCTTTAAAAATTATTACTTAGCAAATTCACAAGTTTTGAAGCTTTGAAGAACTACATAAGCATGATTCTGGGAAAACATACGGTAAAACTCAATATTGTATTTAAGTATGGAAAGAAAATAATTTAGTTATAGAAATAAATATGATTAGAATCCAAGTAGGACTCAACTGTTGATATTCTGTGTTTTTTCCTTTTTATAATTATTGTTATTTTATTAAATAAATTACTATGGTTAAATTTCATTAAAAGTTCCTGCTGGGCAAAATCGAGCAATAGATCTTAGAAGAATTCCACTTTGAAGCATGACTCTTTCTATTTCTGTGCTGGCATTTGAGTTGTCTCCCTTCCTCTTTCAATCGAAAGACTCGACGCAGATAGCTCCGGTGGCCAAACTCATACAGGGAAGGTGGAAGAATTCAGTCTCTCTTTTTTTTGGGGGGAGCAGAGAAAGAAAAAATAATAAGATTATTTTTGGATATGGAAAACAGTGCATTTCTACTCACCCCGGGCGATCTTCACTTTATGCAAAGTTCCACTTCTTCCTTCGCTTCTTCTACTAGTTCAACTACGTCGATTCATACACCGACGGTGCACAAAACTTAAACTCTTTAAAAAATTGTCACATCACACTTTAAATGGATAAAATTTTATTTCACATTGACAAAAAATAAATAAATTATTGGTATTAGTTAAAGTTAAAGATTAAAGTATTATTATTTCCCGCGAAAAAAATTATAAAATAAAATGTAAAATATTTTCTTACCACGCCACCACTTCCTCCCACCGTATTCCCCCTCCCCAATTTTTTAGTGTAAAAAAATCTTTGATAACAATTTTAAGAAAACTTCTTACCTCATCCACCCCCCCCCCCCCCTTCCATCCCTTCAAATAATAAATGAGATATTATTTTTTTTTTTTAATAAAAAAAATATCTACCCCACCCCATATTTTTAGGAAAGTATTTTTTTTTACTTGCCATAAGACTTTTTTTAAAATAAAATTTTTATTTTTGTTATATTAGGTACGTAAGTAGAAAAAAATATTTTCCTAAAAATATATATAAAGAAAAAAGAGAAAAATGTAAAAAAAGAAAGAAAAAAAAAGTAGGAGCGGGGGGTTAGATTATTTTTTTTTAAAAAAAAATAATATCAAAAAAAGTTTAGGAAGCAGTGGAGGAGGGACTGAGGTCTAAATTATTAAAAAGTATTTTATGCAAAAATTGAAAAAGTTAAAAGGACGGGGATTGTTGGAGGGAGGAGGAGGTAGGAGATGGTGGAGTGGGGTGAGAAAAATATTCTAAATTTTATATTTTTTTAAAAATAATTATTTTTAAAAAAAATGGGATAGCAATACTTTAGTCTTTAGTTTTTAACTAATATTAACAATTTATTTAATTTTTATCAAAGTAGAATATTTTATCCATATGGAATGACATGTAACAAGATTTTTGCAAATAAAGAGAGAATGCATTACATACACCACTAAGATGTGTTTCTCAAACAAATAAGTGATATTTTCGATATGATTCACACTTCCAATAATTTAGGTATGAAACTAAAAAAATAAAAAAGAATATCTTAGAAGTGTTTTTAACACTTACCTCTCTTTATATAAATGGAAACAAAAACTCATAGTATAGTCACACTTGTATATGTGAGCACATATATAGTCATCATAGTCATAAAATAAAACATAAATCATCACTTGAATAGCTAGATGTCATGTTTAAAGAACTTAAGTGTTATATACAGATTCTACTTGAGTGGCTAAACGATATTTACTATAATTTACATGTATAGGCCATTTAAGGCATTATGTAATAAAAATACATCTTCAGTCATCAAGGAACTATTTCCTTCATCCTATTTTATGTGGTATTTTTTGACAATACACAATATTTAAGAAAAAGAAGAGACTTTGAAACTATGTATTAAAATATATACCATAAAAATCATTTTTGGATATATAGACTTATTTCAACTTAATCCAAATTTCTACTCATTCAGAGTTCTTATCGAATCCAATCAACAAAATTTGTTTGAATTATTTGACATACGAAAATAAACTTGATGTATTATACAAATTGAATTCACGATCAATATTATATATTTAAATCCATGATGCAAGGCTACAAAATGCATAAAAACTAGTTAATATTCAACCAACAAAATCATGCAACAATTGGCCTCCAATAATATTATTATTATGATCTCTTCCTAACTGATGATTTTGTGGTTCAAATCCATCACCATACATGAATCCCTCGTTATTTGCATCGATACCAAAACGTCGTGCTGCATTTCTGGGGAAAGACTCCGATGATAAACCCCCAATTCCAATATTATTGTTTTGATGATGAAGTCCCAATGTTAATGACACCCCACCACCATTTCCACCTGATGATGCACTCATCAATTGATCAATTCCAACACGAGAATATGATAAATTCATTTCATCTTCTGGATTGTTATTTCGTGTTCTCTTTGATGGAACTTGATGTGCTGATGATGTAGATGGAAGTGAATTATTACTTGTGGGAAAATGTACTTCAATGGGATTGTTGTTATTGTTTTGACCTTGCATCCCTTGTGAAGAAGATTTGTTAGCTTGCCTAGTTTCAAGCATGTGTATTTCTTCAACCATAGGCTTCCATAGCCTAACTCTTGCATTGATGAACCAATTAGAAACCTGAAATACAATATTGAATTAGATAATGTATATATTATGTTCAAAAAGACTTGTTTGACTGGACACAAAGTTTAACAAAGAAAGAATCTTTTTTTAAAAATTATGATGTAAGACGAGCAATAAATATTTTTGTGAGAATTAAGGATGTGGGGTATCTCATCGCGGGTAAAATTAAAAGTTAAAAGTTAGATTGTTTTAAAAGTGAAAAAGGGGTCATTTTCTGTGGGGAATCCCACAAGTAGGGTCTGGAAAGGGTGAATTGTACGTAGACCTTATGCCTACCTCATGGAGGTAGAGAGACAGACTCTGAAGGACCATCAATCAAATGCAACAATCAACATAGTCATGAAAATGAAAAACGAAAGTGAAAAAAACATGACAACTAATAAGGAAAGCAGTGCAAAACATTTATTTAGATGAACCAAAAAAGAAATGGATTGACATATATAGATTGAAATGGATCAAAGAGATGAGTCGATTTGGAAAATGTGCAGACCTGATTCCTTGAAAGACCAGTCTGTTTGGCCAACATTACTTTATCAGAATCTGTGGGATAACTGCAACAACATCAATACTAATGAGTTAAATTTTACATAAATAAATTGATTAAAGTTCATCCCAAATCACAAATCAAATAAATTAAACATAATCTAGAGACCTAGGGTTACAGATTCCAAGAATTAAGTAACACATACATATGGTTAAAAATAAATAAACTCTACATTTTTCATTTTACTCTTTAATGAGAAGCTATCATTACAACACAAACGTTATGACATGTTTAAAATCAACAAGTTTCAAAAAAAGTTATAGTCATACAACTAGTACAACATGCTTTCTCACAAATTTCAAAATCTTCACTCATTCTTAAACGAAATGAAACACATGATGAAGTAGTAGTAGTACTTACGGGTGCAAGAAATGGTCAAACAACCAAGCCCTAAGAACAGCTACAGCGCGCTCCGGTAGGCCTCTTTGTGGTCTCCAAACAGGCTGATGGTGTTCAACAAATCCTGTTCTTTGGAAATTATTATAATTAAAGTTGCCTTTCCCAACTGATCTTGTACTTGTAGAATCATCACAATTTATTTGACTATTATGACTATGAGTTTGAGATTTAATTGTGTAATTCATTTGGTCACAAATGGCATTTTTTAGGCACCTAAAATGTTTGGACAATGCTTTTAAAGATAGGTTTGCAAATGGGGCTGCATTTCCAAGTCCAGAAACTGATTCAAATGATGCCACTACTCCTTGTAGCTGTTGATAATATTGTTTATATCTTCTATATACCTGAAATGAAATGTATCATACCTAAATTATAAGTTTGTCAAGAATATGCAATGAGAGATTTCCTTAACATCATAAATATATACTCCCCGTTTCACAACTTTCTTATCATACACACTTAAGCTAAAAATGCGTTTAGTTAATGTACTAAAATGTCATTTGAATCTTGTGATCTTACATGTATATACATGTGTGATATAAGAATTAGTTAATGAGTTACGCTATCCGTCGCAATCTATGTAACACACTATTCTAAAACCCTTGAGATAAATAAAAAAAAACAGCAATTTAATCCTACAGGTTGTTCAATGGTAAACAACAACATACCTAGTATATTTTCATAAACAGAGTCTAGAGAAGATGGAGTATACACAAACCTTAGCGCTACCTCATTGAATTAAAAAAAATCCTCGGCTCAATAAGAACAAATTAAAACAATTATGACATAAGAAATACCTCTTTTGGCCTCAAGTGCCTACCCTTATTAGGTGATCGTGTAGGCAACAGTCCCTCCCAATTAGAAGGTTAGTTTTGGAATCTGTGCTGCCTAAACATAACATTACTGACTCATTAGCTACAAGGCCTACATGAGAGTTAACTAACCTAAGTACTACTTTGGATAATAATTGAGTGAAGTCAAAATTAATTTTTAAAATAAAGGTATTTGGAATTGAGATTAAAAGGAAGAGTATTTAGGAGTAAGAGAAATAGAATTTTGTTTAGTTTTTTAAATGAATTTAAAAAAGAAAAATAAGAGGAAAGAGCTAGGGTATTGAATGATTTGTCCTTGTGATAAATATTTCTTCTTATAGATTTTCCCTTAATCTCTTCATCCATTTTGGGGCCGTTTGATAAGAGGTAATAAAAAAAAATAATGCACGAAGTAACTTGTATATAACAAATACATTGTTTGGTACAATTTCTTAACCTATACAATGCAAGGGTTTTACACAATTTTCCTCCAAATGTGTACTTTTTTATATCTGACAAATACACTGTTTAGAAATATATAATTCATGTTAATTTTATATAAAAAATCAAACAGTACCTAATAAATAATCCCAACATTACTAATACACTATATTCAACATGTGTTATATTCAACATTATTCGTATACAACCAACCAAACGACCCTTAAAAGACACCAATCTTCGTGCATATATTCTCTCTATCAATCACCTTTTTTTTCTTTTCAAAAAGGGGATTTAGTGATCGAACTTCTATTGACTAAAAAGCATAGGCATCTTGTAACCTAATAATACAACCAATTTGACTCAAAAGAATTTAATTTATACTGTATGCTAAGAGCATGTATAAATTGGATACTGAACTATAATTCTAAGCCCTAAAGAATGAATTTTCGTTATATATAGTGAAAGAAATCACAAATCTAAAGAAATTAAACAAAATTTCATGACATGTATATATAATGGCAAGAGTTTAATTTCTAATTATAGGAATAAATAATAAAGCACAAAATTAGACATGACTTGAGCTGAGTTGGAATAAAAAAAAAGGTTAAAATTGAAAGGTATAAACCAAGATATATGGTGCAGTGATAAGTAATTCTTCATCTTAATCATAGGTATTGAAGTCAAGTGTCCATGTGAAACTGCCTTTGCTACGAAAGACTTTATCCCTAATGTGAATTTTTCCTGCGAAGTCAGGCTATTTCACTCCTAAAAAAAACAATCAATTTATTTTATTTCTTGAATAATGGACCAATTTGTAAAATTACTCATTTGAAATAACCACGAAATCTTATATCGAAAATTTGATATCATATCTCATAGTTTAAAATTGTAATCACCATATATATGTTTAACCACACAAATAATTGTATAAATAGTACTCCTATACATTAAAAATAAAAAAAAATACCTCATCAAGCATTGAAATTAACTTGGATTTGTTCCTCCAGTGCTCACTTGCATCATCATTAGATGCATCTATTGAAGAATCATCCATAATTCCAACAGAATCATCATCTTCAAATAATTTCTGAGTATAAATCCCACAAATATCTTCCAACAACTGTTGTGCAGGTTTTAAGAATCTTGACCCCTTGAGAATTGAAGCATATCCAGTAAAAGGTCCAATAATAGTACTACCACCACTCTTGGATGACAAAAACTCATTATTACAACAATCGGCCGCGGCTCCCGCGGCCGGTACAGTTGTAAATAATGATGAGTCATATCTCTGTAAGTTCAGCTCCAGCGGAACAGTACTATTATTACTAGTAGTAGTACTGTTCCGCTGATGATGATTATGAGATGATAAAGATAGAGACAAACCTTGACCTGGAGTAACATAAGTAGTTATACTATTCTTACTATTATTATGATAAGTTGATGATGATACAACATCAATATCATGATTTTGATTTGTGTTGTAGAGGAAAGGGTTATTGTTAATTTGATGAAAAGAAGAAGATATTTGTGGATCCATGGATTTAATTAGAAGGAAATTATCACAAGGATTAAGGAGAAATGATGGATTGTTATTGTAAAAATTAGGGAGGAAATTAGTATTAGTATCACCTCTAAGCTTATCTCTTCTGCTTTGTTGTGGGACATGATACGCTTCAAATCCTTCTGCAGCCATAAGGGGAAAGAGAAGAAGAACATACAGTTACTGTATTTTATTTTTTTTGATAGATAGAGAGAGGAAGAGTGGGTGGGAGTGATGTGATATTGATGAAATGAAAGGCTATTATTATTATGACTATCTATCTAAGCTAGGTAGCTAGCTCATCATATCTTTCGCTTCAAAATATTGGTTAAATATTCGGTGTAGTGAATAGAGCTATTCCTTCTTTGATCATAAATTTTGGGGTCGAGCTATGATAGGAAAAAATTCTTGGTAGAAATTGTTTTCTTTCTAATGGAGCTCTATACAATATGAGCTTAGAATAATTAGACTTTAATGTAAATATCGAACATGAGAAAACAAAAAAAAATAGAGAAAATAAACAAGTTATATGTCATATAAGTAATGAAAAAAAAAATTATAAAATATCATATTTTATGCGATATTTTTATTTATCCACCAACCAAATGATTCCTTATTATTATTTAATTTGTAGCAATTTCCACCGAATTAATGCAATTTCCATTATTATGTGATTTAATGAAGTAAAACACATGTTAATTAATAAAGATTAAATAAATGAACTATAAATATAAACACATGGCATGGATGTATTGGATTGATGTATACACCTGGTGTGGATAAGTTTTACCCGTTATTTGATCGCTTGTACAAAAGTAATTTATTCATATATTAATTTTTGTATTAGTTATATTTTATTTGAGAGTTAGTTTAAAAAATAAGTTGTTTATGTATAATATTAATATATAAAATTAATGCGAAATTTAATTTATAATTTAAAAATTTACATAGCTAATACAAGTATAAGTTATAAAAAAATTGATGTATTATCTTTTGTAGATTAAGGGGTCGTTTGGTGTAAAGGATACTACCAAATAGTCCTGAGATTAAATTATAGTACCACTTAATTTGTCGTTTGGTTGGTAAGTCTGAGATAACTTATTTTGGGATTAATAATTAGTACCGTGATAGGTTATCCATCCCCTTGGGTGGTATAGTAATCGCGGGATAACTCATCTCGGAATAAAATAAGTAAATGACAAAAATGACGTCTCTTTCAACCCTTTTGTTACATCATTTTTAAATTCATGAAGGACATTTTTGTAAACATATAAATTGTTCTTAAAATTTATTATTTTGAATACAACAAACCAAACACTCAATAAAAACTAATCTCATCATAACATATCCTTCATAACTAATCTCATCATAATTTATCTCATCATAACTTGAATTCAAACCAAACGACCCTAAAAGACAGTAACTAATAACGTTATATGTATAATTTTAATCATGTGTCAAATGATGTCTTGAATACATTCTACATTATAAATTACTCCCTCCATTTCAAAAAGAGTGAACTGGTTTAACTTGGCATGAAGTTTTAGAAAATAAATAAGACTTTTGAATCTTGTGATACTAAATTAAAGTTATGTCAAATGTATTAAATTACCCTTCAATGTTGTGGCTTTAAACATGCCACGTGAAAAATTAAAATTAAAATGTTACCAAAAGAGGAAAGAGGTCATTCTTTTTTAAACAGACTAAAAATTAAAGGAAGCCATTTTTTTTTAAACATAGAGAGTATTTTCTTTATTTTATATTATTTGACCATTATTGACGTAATATATCATTTAAGAGAATTTTAATTAAAATTGTATTTCATAAATTTTGTTTTTATATAGAATTGATATAGGAAAAAAGTAGAATAAAACCTAGTCATATACATGACTTGCTTCTAGCCTCTAGGGTAGAGAGATGATGGCCAAATTGACACACTAACATGTTCTACCGTTCTTTTACGAACTACAAAGTCACTTTCTTTGCAGAGTTCCACTTGACCAATAAATGCAAGTGTGGGGTCTGCTCTTCCTTTAACAAAACTTACTACATGGGGATGTGCAACCTCTTTCTCCCTGCTAATTATTGCCTCAGCTTAACCCCCAAAATATTTTCTTATATTCGGTTCGTCCGTCTCATTTTAGGTGGCATCATTTAATTCGATATGATATATAAGAAAAAAAAAATTTGAAACTCGTAATTTAAAAGGGTATTTAGATAATGTTATTGTAAATCATTTTATCAAGTAGTGGTGTATAATTAAAGATGGTCAATTGAATATTCTTCGTCAATATATTATATATATTAAATTTTGAATTTATTTAACAAAATTTTTAGCTTCACTAGTATGACATTAAGGATTAAAAAAAAATCTTAAATTAAATTATTTATAATTATAATAAGGTACATTCACTGTAGGACCAACTATAATGGAAGTGAATTAATCATGCCATACAAAATGGAACTATAAAATTTGTGTGGTAATAATTGTTGAGATAATAAGTATATATGTAATTAGGGATGGCAATTCGTTCGGTTCGTTTAAGTTTGGGCGGGTTATTGATCTGTTTATTCCATTTCAACCCATTAAACATTGAGTTTATATGTAATCCGAATTGACTCATGAAAAATCTTGTCAAAACATTTTTTTAAAAAAACTTTTTTTCAATATAGAAAACCTTTTTTTGTTCAATTTGACAATGAAGAAAAAAAATAAATTATTAAGTACTAAAATAGTTTAAAAGAACAAATAAAATAATTAAGCTTAGTAAAAATTGGATTGGGTTGAATCTTGACCCATAATATAACCAATTTCCTAACTCATTTTGATCCAACCAGTTTTGAACCAAGCAAGTTTGGATTGGTTTGGATCTTGATCTGATTATTGTCTTAACTCATTATGATCCGCTCAAATTTTACTCAATCCGCCCAACTAATTATTTGTTTTGTGACAAAGATGACTATTCAAAATCAAGATTTAAATATTATACGTCTGTGAACAATGCGTTTAAAACACAATTTGTTAGGTCGTACTGTGTTTTGTAATTTCTTATGTTTATTTTTTGGTAGGGTTACATGTTTTGTAAAACATATGGTGTACATTAATTTGACAAATTTAGTGGTTGAAACAGTTAAAAGGAAATAGCTCATAACACTGTACGTCAACAGAATCCAATAATTGATTACCTAAATCTTTTTAATTAGCTATAGCCTATTAAATAAGTACGACTTGTAATTCTAACTTTTTGCTAGTGTGACTAGGACATGGTAACAAAACAGAAAATTATATTTTACTCGTGATCATAAATCATAATTCGAATTTATTTAATTAGTTGATAAATGATGAGTAAATCTCTTTAATAATAATAGCAAACAAAAGTACATACCACTATTCATGATACAATATATCTGCAAGTCCATAAGTACTATAACAAAGAAATATAAGGAATAATGTCATGCATGCAAATATCCAAACTTATATTTTATTTTTTTGGCTGCCCTCTCTCGTGCAGATCCAGCTTACTACGAGAATTCCGTATCTAGCAATCCAATCTACAATCGATCTCAAAAGAAACATAATTCTTTCTCTTTTAAATAAATTGACACTTGATTTTTGCCTTAAATTGCTAAAGAAAAAAAAAACCAAACGTAGCCCAGATATCTTTTGCCATAAAGGTTTGTCCTTTTTTGAGTTGTGACCATCAAATACTAAAATAATTTCAAAATTAAAAAAAATAACAGATATTGCCAATAAAATTAAAAAATAAGATAATAATAAATAAAAAATAAAAAAAAGAGAAATGAGACGCAGTCCAACTACCAATTTATATCATTTAACCCTGATTTTCATCATTCATAACTTCTTATTTACGATCACGTATCGTATATCAACAATATGTTTCGATTCAATGAATGTGCAGTTAATTAAAGCGAAGGTGGTGCGTGGGTCTGTCCAAAATAACAGGAAAAATTCACAGAAGGCAAAGTTGCATGCATATAATTGCGTTTGCGTGTTATAACTGTTTTAAGTTAAAAGGCAGAGTATAAAATTCTCGTGACTCTTTTCTAAATTTATTTACTCACAGTACTTCAATCTGACTCACTCACTCACTCCACGACAATTTAGAAATGCACAATAACAAATTAAAGTTTTTTGTTTTTTTCGATTTTAATTTATTTATCTTAGTTTAACGATATATGAAACTTAAAGAAATTAAAAAAGAATTAATATATATATATCTTTATTTTGTAGTCATAGATATGTCAAAAAATGTTCAATAGGTATTTTTTTTTTTACTAATAAAGGTGTTTAGTTGGAACAAACCTAAGATAAGATGCGGACAACTTTAAGGGGTAGCAGACGACATAAGTCATAAAAAAATATTTTTACTTAATTTGTCAAAGTTAGGTACTCCTTTTGTTCCTATTTACTTGTCTACTTTTGAATTGACACATCTATTAAGAAAATAATTAATGACATAATGAGTTTATCATTTTACCCCTATTAATTATGAAGTGGATGAAAAGTTCTACGTTTTTCAAAGTAATTAGTCATTTAATTGAGGATATAATAGGTAAAAAAAATTATTATTTCTTGATTTGTCAAAATGAACAAGTAATTAGGGACAATTATAAAAAAAAAAAGTGGACAAGTAATTAGAGATAGAGGAAGTACAATTTAGAAATGCACAATAACGATCTAATTTACAAGGGAAACTTCCTCCAACGATTTTGCACTTATTCGAATTTGGAAGAAAGGATGAGAACAAAGAGGAAAGTGATCGACATAATATATATGTTCACTTGGTTGGATGAGAACAAAGAGGAAAGTGATCGACATAATATATATGTTCACTTGGTTGGCTTGTGATGAGACATCCAAGAGAAATTTAATATCAATACATTTCTATCAAATCTTACAAAAATAATTCCTAACATAACATAAAATATCAGATAAAATATAACGTATTTATAGTTTATCAAGGATATGACCAGGAGTAAAAAAATATATTAAAAGAAAACGATATTTTAGAAAAAACATTTATACATCAAATTAATATGATGTGGCTGTTATTTTACACTTTCACACGTCAAATGTCATTTGTAATCACTTGGGTAATTAAGACAAAATATTATTTGAGTAGATGACCATTATTAAAAAGTTAATTACAGGGGTATTTTTGGATCAAGTTTAGTTTAAGAGAAGTTTGATTAAAACACGTCAAATTCAAAGGGATTTTTAAGTATTATATCAGTATAAAACTTAAATTCTAAATCCACAATAAAAAATTTTAAGTAAAAAAAAAACTACTCAATTTTATCTAAAAATAACAGAGACATTTTGTAGTATATTTGGGCAAAATAAATGACTTTTAAGAGATAGTAAAATGATGTGATGGTGAACAGTGAACACTATCTTAGCTGTCTCTGAAGCCCTGACATATCAAGTCCGACGTTGTCCTTTTATATTCTGATTTACGTGATACAATTTAATTCGTTTTTATAATTATAATATTTAAATCAACTTACAGACATGTATTAATTTTTTTAACAAAAAATACAAAAAAAATTGTTAATCGAGTTAGGATAAATGAAACTTTTTCTTATCTAGTTAACATTTTTTGAATTTGAACTTAAAATCTTATACATAGGAAATTCAAAGTTCATATATATAATATAAACTAAAATAAAAAATATTTTATGTATATTATGTAAAAATAATTTGAAGAGAAGTATTGGAAATATTCCTAAATTTTGCGCGATCTATTAGTTTCATTCTTAAATTATTGACAATCTTAAAAACATCAATTTATTTTACTAACTGAATTTAAATACACCTCCAATCTTGTAACATAAGTGAAATACACAATCCTAAATTCTTATCAAGTTTAGGGGTGTTTTCAACACTTCTCTCGACTTTCTATTAAGAATTCGTACTCGTAAAAGAGTTTGAGATCACTTGCTATGTCATGTGGCAGATCAGAGATATATCTAAGTTTAGTTAGTCAAATAAAGTAGTGTTTTTAAGATTGTCAATAGTTCAGGAATGAAACTAATAATTTACGACAAGTTCATAATTATTTTCAATATTTTTCTCTTTTTAATATCAAGAAAATTTGTATAAACACTCTCGTCTCCTCCGATCAAATTCTAGAAATTCTAAATTCTGATGCACATATATATGTTTGAGTCAAAAGCAAATGCTGACTACTGAGCTAAGGTCAGAGAAAAGAGAAATCTTTTGCTTGTTGTGGAAGAGGAAAATTTAAAGAAGGAAATGCCGTAATAGTAAATAAACCCCCGTGTTTGCCGAACGCTTGATGCACTGCACTACTGTGTGTCAGTCCTTACTACTTTCACCAAAAGTAGCATTGAACATGGTAATATTAGCTAGCATCTAATCATAGATTTTTAAATATTATTTGAATAAATTTTATTATGTGTTTGGTTTTTTTTTATTTTTTATCTTTGAGCTCTCATCCCTTTTTGCTCCATTGATGACTCAAACTCACAATATTTAAATTTAAAGTGAGGGGTGCTTACCATCCGAGCAACTCTCTCGTCATTATGTGTTTGGTTATAGTATTTGAAAAACATATTTCACTTTTTAAAGAAATATGATTCATACTCATAAGTTTTAAAAACTATCATTACTTCCACAACAAATCTATTGGATTTTCGTTGCAACAAATAACAAGTAATGTCCATGATACTGGAGCAATGTGGTAGTTTGGAGTGAGAGCAATAAGCATCGTTTCATATATCGTGAAGTAGATGAAGCACGTGACTTTGATACCCTGAATCGATTGTTCATCATTTTCATCAACAACCATATCATTACTTTCATGTTCACTGAATATTTCATCACTACTTTGGTGTTCACGTAAAAAATAAAGTAATACAACGCAAACAACTACTATAGAGGATGTTTTTGTAAAACACAAAAGTTTGGTGTAGAATTTGAATTTTTAAAAGCTCTCAAATAATGAGTTGGCCCAAATACTAGTTTTTTCTAGTATTTGAGAATTTGGGTTATTTGCCAAAAATAATGACAAATTGTATGGACAAATACTATTTGTTAAATTTTTCCTCAAATTTTACTTGAAAAATTTATGACCAAGCGGATCCTTAATTAAACTAATCCTAACGTAACAGGAATAATATATTCTTTTACCCTAGTAAGACTACAATTCCTAAATAATCACAAATTAACATAATTACCGCATTTACATTTATAATCACCTTCTAATGGCCCTCATAGTTCTTTTGGAACTTTGGTGTATTTTGCGTGTTTTGATTCTTTTTGTAACTACTTTATTATCATTTTTGACTTGTGAGATATGTGGTGCAATTTTCGAAGTGATTAGATGAATAACGAATAACATTTTTAATTTTAAAGGTATAAAATTTAAGAAGAAATTTGATTAAAATCAACATTCTAAGTAAACGAGATCAAGTTCGTGTTCTGACAATTCAATTAAGGTAATTATTTATTAGGTTGTGTGGTTTGCACGAATTCTGAAGCGTTCAAACGTGATTTGAGTCATTCAGTGGAATTCTAGTGTTTTGCATTAGTTAAGGTTGACCATAGTTAACATTTAATCAAGACACCTTAGACTGGTGATTTAATAATTCCAACAACTTGTTATATTCTAAATCAGCATTTGTTTTGTTTCTATGGGGTTACAAATGATTTCTTAATTCTAAATCAGTATAGTTTCTTAATTTCTTAATTCTCCCCTGGAACAAACCTAAGGAAGATTTAACTATGTCAGGTGAATATCAGAGGCGGAGAAAGGTGGGGGTTCGTGGGTTCGGATGAATCCAGTAGCTTTTCCGTAGATCTTATATTTGTAATAGAAAATTAAATAAATATATATGTATACTAACTTGTAAACCTCTAACAAAAATGATTGATGACTCAGTGGTAAGGAAGGGACTGTGGAAAGATTTTTCACGCTAGAGTTGTAGATTCAAAAAATCTGAACTCCGAACTTTTAATCCTGGCTCCGCCTCTAGTGGATATATTGGAAGTGCCCCCACAATTACAAGACTAAATAATGGGCAAAAAATGTTTGCAAAAGGCAATGTTTGATGCTGATAGCCAACAACTAGGCTTGATTGAAACATTGAAAGGTCTTGAATTTCCTCTAGTGACCATTTGCAGACAGCACCCATGAAAACAAAAACATTTATAACTCAATTCATACTACAGTCAGAGTATGACACAACCTTAAATGATAAATTCTAAACATATTTTGTCCTACTTAAATGATAATTCTACATGTTGTGGGCTTTGAGTTGAGAAAGTAATTAAAAGATAAAATTTCAGGAATAACAAAGATAACAATTATAGTAGTGTTCTATAGCTATAGTATTGTTATTTGCGCTCCATAGCTATATTTTGTTTGCTACGGAGCCTCTAAATTGTATAAATCACGGCGCTAATTCGTATGTGTCTATTAAAATTGTGTTTGTAAATTTGTTTCAATTTGTATATGTATATGTTCTTTGTGTTAGCCTTGTCAAATTGTATATGTATACAAATATATAAATCCCAGCTGAATGGCAAGAAAAGCAAAACATTAGCTGTGAAATAGAATTAAATAAAACAATAGTTATAGCATTTAATTTGATTTATATGTTTGCTATTATGTACCATTTTACCTAATTAAAATACAAAATTCCATCGCAAATTTTTCCGTGGGTATTTCAACAGAAATATGTCTGAAAAAAATGGTGATTTTTTAATAGAGCAAACTACCTAAATCCCACTACTTTAGATCATAATTACATGAAATCCCGGTAGATTTTCAAATTACTTTTTATACCAATTTTTTTCAATCGGATACATGAATTAAAAGTGGTTAGATATGTGTATCTATCAGAATTAAAAGGAAGAGATACATTATTTAATTAATTTCAATTAAATAGTGTAACTTAATTCCATGATTAAAGGAGTAAAATATGGGGATTTAACAAATATACAAATTTGGTGGATCAATTCATATCAATTGTTACAGGTTTTTGAAAAAAAACTAAATCACACAGATTAATAGATCTGGTGTTGTAAACTTCGTCTTCTTCATTGATTCATTCCTTTGAATCCTAAATTTTCAAAGTTTTTTTTTTCAAATTGTGAATTTAACCTTATTGTTAAGGCATTCAGATTCGTGAATCTCTGAAATCGATTACGAAAATTATAGAATTGATGGAATACTATTGAGAGGGATGCAACCTACAGTGATTTCGTCGATGGTAATTCAACACAACTAGAAATCGATTGTTCACACAAAAGAATGGAGATAAGATACATGATGGAAGACAAATTCGAAACGAGATGTGCATGAGGTTTTTTATGGAATTGAAAAGACGTCAATCTAATTGCGAGTTGTATCCATTGTACATAACAACGAAAGAACAAAATTTTGGATTGGTGAAATATCTTTTGACCAAGATACATCCATTGTTGAAGTTGGAGGTGAAGTTGGAAGTGACGTTGGGACAATGGTGAAATATACTATTTTGGCTGCAATGCAAAATTATTAAATTTGACAATTGATTTCAATTCAAGGTTACAAAATTAGACAGAAGAGATTAGTCATGTTCGTTGTTTTGTTGGATACATGATGTGTATGTTTTTGTATATTTTAGAAGCATAAATGTGTCATAAGTTAGTGTATCTCAGACAAATAAAGTGTATCTTGGACAAAATATTGTATGTGTCATGTTAAGAGAGTAAAAATCTAATGTTGAAGAGTGATAAAGGTTTTTGTAGCATGGATATTTTATAGTGTGTATCTCGGACAAATGAAGTGTATCTCGGACAAATTAAGTGTATTTCGGATAAATAATGTATACATCATCATTGTTAAAATAAAAAGATTGAATGTTGATGAGTAATAACGGTTTTGTAGCATTAATATTTTGTTGAGAATGTATCTTAGATAATAAGTTATCATAGATAAATGAAAATTTTGTCATAATTTAATAGTGTGTATCTCGAACAGATAGTTTAACAAGATTCATACTATTTTGTGAATTATAAGCCATTAAAATAGTATGGAGAACTAACAAATTCAACCAATGAAAAACGTCTAAATTTGAACTTTGAAACTACTATATCTTGAATCAGATACATGAAGATGGTGTCAAACAAAGATACATTAGTTGGTTAAAAAATTAGTACAAACATATATGTATTGAGTTGGTTGAGAAGAAGGGGATAATGGAGGATGAAGGAGAATAATGTGTAGAAGTGGGTTGAGATACAAGGGAGACGTGTGATTGGAGAGGGAAACTATTGTGTTGAAGAGAGAAACGGATTTGAATTGTAAAAGTCTCAATAATTAAGGAGGTATGATCTTAGGATAACCATATTTAATAGGATTGTATATCTAATTTAATTTTTTAAAATATATGGTATAATTATTTAAAAATGGTATTATATGTAATATTTTTAAACTAGTGGTAAAATATGTATTTATGGTAGTGAAAATTACGCGGTTAAGCAAACTTATACTACTTAATTACTTATCATAGCTATAGTTTGCTATAATTACCACTCACGACTAACATTATACATTAATTATGCGGGCTGACTTCGAGTTTGTATAATTAGTTACGTTTGTATATGTATAATTCACCAGAATATACAAATACATATGTATAATATACAATTATCTAACCTATATACATATACAATTCACCTCTCTCCCACTCTCTGCCCTCTCTCGCTCGCCTCTCTCCTTCCTCTCCCAATCTCACTCGCCTCTCTCCCACTCTCTACCCTCTCTCGCTCGCCTCTCTCCTCCCTCTCCCAATCTCTCTTGCCATATATACAAATACATATGTATAATATGCAATTATCTAACCTATATACATATACAATTCACCTTTCTCCCACTCTTTGCCCCCTCTCTCTCACCTCTCTCCTCTCTCTCCCCGTCTCGCTCGCCTCTCTCCTCCATATAACATGTAGCTACGAATTGTAATTATCAAACTATAGCTATGGAGAGTAATTA
>JAJOOF010017391.1:0-20917 GCA_029582545.1 Solanum lignicaule | reverse complement strand
GAAAAAGAATTAGGTGGGTGGAATACCTCCTGGCGCCGTCACATAAGAACGATTCATTGAGGTAATAATTCTAATTTAATAGGCAATGCCATAATTTATTTAATACCTCTACTACTTAACCCATATTAAAATAAATTAATAGGGTTTGTGACTTTTAGTACAAAATTATTTTCGAAGGAAAAAGAATTAGGTGGGTGGAATACCTCCTGGCGCCGTCACATAAGAACGATTCATTGAGGTAATAATTCTAATTTAATAGGCAATGCCATAATTTATTTAATACCTCTACTACTTAACCCATATTAAAATAAATTAATAGGGTTTGTGACTTTTAGTACAAAATTATTTTCGAAGGAAAAAGAATTAGGTGGGTGGAATACCTCCTGGCGCCGTCACATAAGAACGATTCATTGAGGTAATAATTCTAATTTAATAGGCAATGCCATAATTTATTTAATACCTCTACTACTTAACCCATATTAAAATAAATTAATAGGGTTTGTGACTTTTAGTACAAAATTATTTTCGAAGGAAAAAGAATTAGGTGGGTGGAATACCTCCTGGCGCCGTCACATAAGAACGATTCATTGAGGTAATAATTTTAAATTAGATATTGTTGCATACGATTACTTCATTTCTAATTAAGGGATAGCCATGTTGTTATTATTATATTATTATTATTGGTTGGAGAAAGAGTATCATCAAAATGTCAATATTGAATTGACATCCCTGTGTTGTTCGTAGTTAAAGGAAAAAAAATAATATAGGATTATAAGTGATAATGCAATAATAATTTGACCATTATAGATATGTCATTGGTTATTTTTTTGAGAAGTTATTGCTGGTGTTCCCTTTGGCAGTATGCCAAGATTTTCAGTGGAATATTGATATGCCGTCAATGGCCATTTTGGTTTAATTGTTGGATAATTATTGTAATTAATCATTGGGAAAACTAAAGTGATAAAAAGAAGGCGTGTGGGTATAATTTCTGCATAATCGTTACTATTTTGGTGGGTTGTATCCATCTTGGAAATATTTTCATTAGATGATCTAGTTCTCAATTTATGATATAGGAGAAGTTGGAACTTAATCCTAAGCTTGAAACATGGAAAATATGAGAGTTGACATGTTAATTGGCATTGAACTTAGGAATTTGATTATAAATTTGAGTGAGTTCTGTGTCTAGACTAGACACTTAGTAATATGAGTGTTGTTAGTTTTGAAATCTTACTATGATTATTTATTTGAATAGATTTTATGGATTTGAAAGCTCAACGAAAGGGAAAGACTCAAGTCCCGAAGTGATTGTTGATTAATTGAGGCAAGTGAATTTCTAAACCCTTGTTAAGTGTATGGAATTCGTGTATTTCCTTGTAATATGTGCTTGGGGGTAATGATACTTGGTGATGGGTTGACTTGTCCACATTGATTAATTCTAATGATGAAAAAGGGGTAAGAAAAAGCAATGTGATTAATTGTTTGCGTGTGATGTGTTGAGAATGGTTTGAAAGGCTTGTTGAATCATTGTTGATGTTGTATCATAATTGTGTTGTTGTGAATTGTGCAATGTTATGAAAATGGTCATCTCCTCATTATTTGTGTGAACATGTCATTTGCATTGTTCTGAGACATGGTTGTGACAAGTGTTATGTGAATTGAGAAAGAATAAGAAATTAAAGAGGATGTACCATTTCAAGGGACGTATCGCGCGCCGCAATGGATACTATATTTTGAGGGACGTATCGCGCGCCGCGACGGTTACTATTATCGAGGGTCGTATTGCGCGCCGCGATGGATGCATGGACAGATATGTCCCCCATGGGTCCCGAACTGAGAGACAACGGGTGTGTATCATTAGGTCAGACATGTATCACTATACTTGACATTGCATTTCATTGCATTGCACATCTTTATCATTGGTGAACTTGATTTGTGTGTTGTTGATCTTGTGAGTGCCTTTCTATGCAACTGGTGATTGATGAATGTTGAGTTTGTTGTTGAAGATATGTAGTTGTTAGAGTGCTGTTGTTGAGATGTGTGCTATATGAATTATGAACTGTTAGGTTGGGCTGGTGTTATGCAGGTTGTAGTTGTGGAGGTTGTGATTGATGAATATTGAGCTTGTTGTTGAAAATATGTGAGTGTTAGAGTGCTGTTGTTGAGATATGTGATTGTAAATTTTGAACTGTTAGATTGGGCTGATTTTATGCAGGTTGTAGTTGTGGAGGTTCGGTTGGGGTGTAAGGAGTACTCGTATTCTATCCCCTTAGCTTGTGTTTAGAAGTTTACTTGCTGAGTACCGTGTGGTTTGGTACTCACCCTTTGCTTCTACAATTGTTTTGTAGGTTACGAACCTGGATTTTGTGATACTTTTCATTCTCTTATTTTTCGAGGTTTCTTGGAGATTTGTGAGGTGGTTGTTTGTCATCTCAGTAGACCTTCTTACTCCTATTTATGATCTTGTTCTATTCTAGAACCAAGTTCATTTGAAACTTGTATTTTTTTCTTTTGAATCAATTGTAATACTTTAGAGGCTTGTACACGTGACAATCAGATTTTTGGGGTATTTTTGAGTTGATTATGAAAATTTCCGCATTTTATTGTAATGATTGAGTTTTAGGCTGACTTGTCTTGGTGGGAAAAAACGAGTGCCATCACGTCCATTTTTGGGTCGTGACAACTTATTATGCTAAAAAAATCATATTTATCTTTGTTAAGAACATTGTGCTTGAGAAAAATAAGGACGAAGATGATTTCTTTACATGACGTAAATCGACGAAAGTAAGTTTGATGAGTTCCTCTTGAAAATTAACATTTTGAGTTAATATATTTGAATTGTAAATTTGTTGTTACTCTGTATTTTTTCATATATGATTTAATTCTATGAATCAAGAAATAAAACCGCAATTTTTTTAAAAACATCGATATCGAACCTGAAAACTAAAGATATGAATTAATTCAATTCAACCTGATTTTTTTTATATTACATCTATCCTTATCTTAAACTATAGTAATATTTTGCTACGAATGAGAAATCAAACCAAAAATTTTGAAAAATATCAATGCCGAAGATAAAAACTAAAGAATTGAATTGATTCAGTTCAACCTGATTTTTTTGATATTTATGCATATCCTTATCTTGAACTACAACAATTTTTTTCACCAATAATTTAAATGCTATGATTTGACAAATCAAACCAAAAATTTTGGAAAAATATCAACGTCGAACCTAAAAACTAAAGAATTGAATTACTTTTCGACCTTATTTTTTAATAATTATGCATATCCTTATCTTGAACTATAGTAAAAAAAATAATTCCATCAATGATTTAATTGCTACAAATTGAGAAATCAAATCAAACTTTTTGAAAAAACATCATTGTCGAACCTAAAAACTAAAGAATTGAATTAGTTCAAATCAACCCGATTTTTCGATATTATGTCTATCCTTATCTTGAACTACAATAATTTTTCATTAATGATTTAATTGCTACGAATTGAGAAATCAAACCAATTTTTTAAAAAAAATAATCAATGCCGAACCTAAAACTAAAGAATTGAATTAATTCAATTCAATCTGATTTTTTGATATTTGATATTTGATAATCCTTATCTTGAACTACAATAATCTTTTCGATGCTAAAATCTAAAAACCAAAAAAAAAATTAAAAAAATATCAATGTCAACCTGAAAACAAAAATATGATTTTTTTTATATTTATGTCTATCCTAAACTATAGTAAAAATATCGTTTTAAAAGTATCATACTGACACAATGTTTTTTGTCGGCAGCTTTTCGATGACAAGAACTTTTTAAAAGTATAGTATGGGCGGGTTATATTTTTAGAATTTTTGAAAGGGGAAAAATAATTTTATTATTTAGAGATAGGGGTGTGCATTCGGTTTTTCGATTTTTGATTTTGTAAAAGTGTAACCAATCAGATCCAAAATAAATTTGGTTTGGTTTTCTACTATTCGATTCGGCTTTTTTCGATTTGGTTATTCGGTTATCAATAATTAATAACATAACCAAAGTAATAGTATTGAATCTTTTAAATATACTTTCTAATATAAATTACAAGTAAAACTTAAAACATAATATTTATTCACTGATTATGACAATTCACCTTATCCTTCCATTTATGACAATTATTTTATATTTTGTCTTTTTCAATGTTCAGCAATACACATCAAATTATCTATAATCAAATCACCCAACTAGTCACAATTATTCACTGATTACCCACTAACAAACTGATTCCAAAATCATCCCAATTTACAACCAATCACGTGATTTGTTAGTTAACTTTTAAGAAACAAATTGGCAATTATTACTTATCATTATACACATATCCAATTACATACTATATAATATTGTTATATATATATATACATACGTGTACAACAATTAAGGAAATCCTAGCAGAGTAATTAATGCAGGCAGAAATTGAAAGCTTTTGTTGAGATTTACCTGAAGCGGTTCCTAAGCCGTGATGCCAGAACCTTCGCCCTTTTCTTCTCTTCTTTTTTTTCCCTCCTAAATTATGACCCAATAATTCTCAACCCTAATAATTATTGGGAAGATTACAGAAATCACATACTTTTAAGGGAAAATTACAATCTATCCCTTAAAAGTTTATAATTACAGAAATTCCTTAAAATGATACAATAATATAAGAGCTGATACATTAATCTGATGCGTAAAAATGAGGGATTTTGAAAATTTGTAAAACTTGTAGGGGATAATGGTAATAAATAAACTAAAAGGTGTGATTTCTGTAATTAATCCATAATTATTTTCCTATATGGGTCAAGTTGTATTAAATTAATTATAAACTTAACCCATTAAGCATTAATTAAAATTAGTTATTTAATAATTAACCATCAATTAGTTCACTCTAGTTAAATGAATATTCAAAATTTCCAAAAATGATCTTCCGGGTCATTACATAAGTATATTTATTATAGATGTTCAAACATAAAATATAAATATAATCATCATGAAAGACAATAACCAAAAAGGGACAAAAATGGTTAACTCCAACTTAATTCTAAACCTAAACATTATATATATATCGGTTTTTTCAGTTTTTATTTTTTAAAATTAGAAATCAAACCAAAAAACCAAACAAAGTAATTTATTAATCCAAAACCAATCCGAAAAACCAAAAAATGAATCCAAATAAAAATTTGATTTGATTTGGTTTGGTTATTCAGTTTAATCTGAATAGTGCACACCCCTATTTAGAGATGATATATATTTATTATGACAGTAATTCATATTTATCCTTAGCGTTATATAATTGGTTTAAATATACCTCTATTGTAATAGTTTTAAATTTATATTTTTTACTCTTATTTTAAAAAAAAATAAATCATATAAGGGAATATATAATCCTTCTAGCAAAGTTCAACGTATGTTTAAATCTTTTTTCATACATATATTTATTATTGTGGCTATATTATAATTTAAAACTATTTTTTTCAGCTATATTGTAATTTAGTTTTTGTATTTGTAAAAAAAAATCGGGGAATCTATAATAAATTAGTGGAACATAATTACATTTGACCACTAAAATAATAAATTTAAATTAGTCATTGAAACAAAAAACTCAAAAAAATATATGTGTGAGGAGGATCATATATACCTAATATAGATTATTTTTTAAAATAATTTAAAAAATTAAATTAAAATTAATATTTTCACTTTCGTTAGAGAAAAGGGGTATATGTGAGTCATTTGTAAAATAGTAGGGGTATATATGAACCACTTTCATAACGAGGGGTATATTAACTCTAAATGACAAAGTTGAGGGGTATATCAGACTGTTTTCCCTTTTTGAAATAATATCATTTTTTATCTGTAAATAGTTGTGTCACGATCCGAGCCTACACCCTGGATGTGACCAGCACTTGAGAACCATTACCCTCATCCTGGTTGACTACAAGCGAAAAACTAACTCAAGCAATAGTAGGCTTAAGATTGAATAAAAGTTGCTAAACTCAAATACTAACCTCATTAAGTATGAACAATACTCAATAGAAATATTTATAGTTTGTAAAACTTTTCAAAAAAAGTAAATACTGAAAAACTCATCAACTCTATCTATCTATGAAGCCTCTACTATTACAGAAGGATATGGGACAAGATCTGCGTCATCTCAAAACTACTAACTATAAGGTAAAGGTGAAGTCCTTCGGAATATAAGAAGGCTCGCCAAAGCTAACTGGAATGTCAAAGGATTTCAACGAAACACCTGTTGATGATCCTGAACACTTGTGTTTGCATCATTATAAGGTGCAGGTCGAATAACATCAGTACATGAATGTACGAGTATCTAAGGGGAAACTGAAACATAGCTAACTTAATTGATAACATGGGAAGACAATACTCACCTCAACTCAATTCCAATATGAAAGCAATAATGAAAGATTACATGTTTAAAGCTTCATAATAAACATATACTAACTCAAGGATGTATATAAAAATACAATAAACTCAAAACAATAGATATCAACTCAAAATATATAAAAATACAATACATACTCTTTTACTCTTATTTGGGAGATTCTCTAACTACTAACTGTAAGGTAAAGGCCCAATATCTTAATTTTTTTAATTTTAATTTATATGATATAGGTAGAATTTAGAAAGTTGAATAAATTTTAATATGATTTTTAGATATTTAAGTTGTTAATTACTTTTTGTTTGCGCAAATTTATTGTGTAGAGGTTCATTAAGATGTCCATAATTAATGTATTTTTCGTTATCGATCGTTGATTTTTCACTCAAAGTAGTTACAAGATATAAACAAATATTACCGACGTTCAAGATAATGATTCCATAATTTCAAAAAAAATATACGCTAATTAAATTAAAGTAGAACAAAAGAAGTAATTTTGTTTGAATTTATTTTTGAAACACACTGAAGCATGCACGTCTTCTTGAATTTAAAATTAAAAGTCATAGCTAAAATGGATTCATAATTTCGAAAAAATTATACACTAATTAAATTAAAGTACGTAGAACAAAAGAAATATTGCTAAAACGGATTCCATAATTTTGAAAAAATTATACACTAATTAAATTAAAGTAGAACAAAAAAAGTTTTTTTTTTTTTCAAAACACGCTAAAGCATGCACGTCTTCTTGAATTTAAAACTAAAAGTCATAGCTAAATCGAATTTCATAATTTTGAATAAATTATACACTAATAATTAAATTAAAGTAGACCAAAAGAAATATTATGTTTTTTAAAAAAAAGCATGCTTGTTGACGTACCTGCTTCAGCACAAAGTATCTCTTATATAACAAGAGAATATAATATACAAATATAAATACACAAATTTCACACAGTAAAAAAAATGTTTGCGTTTATTAAATATAATGGTCATAATTTAGTATGAAACGTTGGTGGCTCAAATTGATTGCTACAACTTACATCAACCAATATTGAAAACCTTTCATTAATTGCTATAGAAAGTTAGAGAAGCTGAAAAGTTAGAATTGAATATTAATGAGTAAATTAATTCAGTTATTCAATTTTGTAGTTCAAACAATAATTAATCATTTATCACTCAACAAAGAAGCCATTCAAATTGGATGAGTGTTCATCAATTTTAGCTTGTACTTTTTTATTTTATTTTATTTTTGTTAATGATTACACTATGGTTAAATAAAGTTCATATCATATATATTACTTGCTAGTCTAGAAACTAGTTAAACTAGAATAGGGAGAGAGGTGAGCGAGAGGGAGGGCAGCGAATGAGATAGTCATGTGTCACAAATATATATGAATCACACTTAATATAGACTAGATACATGTATTTGCATGTGTTTGGTGTGATTGCATGTATTTGGGATACCAGATACATGCGAAAGATATGGAAGGGAGGCAAGCAAAAACTGTTATATAGCCAGATACATGCGAATCTACTTGGATATATTGTATCTAGAATAAATTACACATACTTTAATTCCATAAATCTCGAGATACATGTATCTGAACGCACCAAATTTTTGTAAGATCCGTAATATTATAAACTAGAATATATTTAGATAATTTATAATTATCTCATAAACTAATATAATTTTTATAAGTTTCTCTAAAATATCTCTCTATCTCTAAGGTTCACTCTTTGTGAATTGAACTCATAAATTGAGTTCTCAGATTGATGTTACAATTTGTTAGTGAATATAAGCTATTGTAATTGCATTGACTTTAGAGCTTAGAAACTTATCCCCATCTAAACTCTATTACTTCTTTAGTCCTTATTTATTTGTTAAATTTTAACTTGATACATTTATTAAAAAATAATAATTAACATAGTGAGTTTACCATTCTATATTAATTGATAGAGTTTCAAATATATTTACTAACTATATTTTTTAATGATATCAACTCAATATTAATAAATTAAGGATATACTAATAAAAGGGAAGTGCTAAATGGCCAAAAAATTAAAAAAATTATAATATTTATTTTATTTTAAAACAAACTGATTTTTTTCCATTTTTTAGTTAAAAATTATTAAAGTTAAAAGGATAAAAATGTTTAAAAAGATAAAATAACATAGATAAAATATCATTCTGGCCAAATTCTGCACATATTTTTTGGCCAAAAAGATTTTTTCCATAGTAAAAAATTATTCTTTCTTAATTTGTCAAAAATAAAATATATAACAAATAAATAAGAACAAGAAAGTAATAAACATGTGCATTTGTGATAGCAACCATTACAGCTGTGGTACACAGAAAATGATGGTCACATTAATATTTTTAATGGACTTTAAAATCTTAAAATCTCTCCGTTAAAGATATCGATGTTACGGTAGAAATGAGACCATGACTAAAAGGTGGAGAAGAAAATGATAGGATATTACGATTCAAATAATTTAATTTATATGATGATAATTTTAATATTTAACTTAATATTAATTTATTTAAATTTGTTATCGTAAAATTATTTTTCCGCATGAAGTGTCACGTGGCAAAAAAAATTTAAATAAAAGAGAGTGGATGCACATCATTAGAAGCTAGTTGAGGTGTGTTTTAGTAACTATTGAGTGATAGTTCAAGTAGAAAACTCACATTCTCAATAGTTCAGATATGAAACTCAAGAAATTGGGATAATTTAGGTGTGCTTTTTACGACAAAAAATAAAAATTCAGTTGGTTACATTATAACATTAACAACTTTTAGCGGTGATAATATGAACATTAACAAAGAGTACTAAGATCTTTACCTGCATTAATTAATTATCATAAGATTCAATGTCGCTAAAGGTTTCAGGGGCATTTACAAAGAATATCAATTGCCTCTAAAAATATATTTAGCAATAATTAAATTATTATAAAAAATTAATTGCCACTAAGGATCACTTTCAATGCAGTGTTAATTGTCTTTGCATTCCACGAGTGTAGCAATAATTATTTCTCTAAAAAGATCTAAATTAAAAGGAATTGAAATTTGTGTTTATGGAAGACAAAGAAACCTTGATTCTTTGAGTAAAAGTAAATTTGAACAAGGAGAAAGAGACTTGATTTCTGTGAAAGAAAGAAATGTCTATTAGTATTCCAATACATTTTTTTTAATCTCATTCATAGCCAAATTCAAGTAGCAACAAATTTACAATTCATATAGTTAACTTCAAATATTAATTTTCAGAAGGAATCTAAACATATTTTTGCTGATGTACGTCATGTAAAGTAATTTTTCTTTACCCTTGTTTTCCTCGAGCAACAGTTGGAGTCACAATATTCTGGACAAAGACAAATATAAATTTTTAAGTACTATAAGTATTCCATGATTAGATACATTATCACTTAACATTGTTTTAAAATTTTAAATGTCTTTTACTTTGATTTTACCCTCATTTTATTTTTCATTCACACCGAATAACTGTTTTAAAAATACCGAATCAAAGTTGAAAAATGGAACCAAACTAGTTTAATTCAATATTTGGTCCACACTTTTTCAAAATAAAAAATCGAAGATCGAATCGGGGACCAAACGTCCACCCTTACGAATTACTGTCATTTGAATATTTTTTTTTGTCTCTGGTTCTAAAAAAGGGAAGAGTTAAAATATTTGATTATTCTGGCTACTTAATTTGTCGGTAACACGCTTGTCATTTAATCTTGTGCTACAATCATCAAGATGTTTGTCTGGTTTTATCTTTCATTGTAATTATTGGTTTATAATTTATAAGGACTGATAATTTTAATCTTAAATTTATGAGATAAGGAACTCCATACACTAAATATCTGCTATATAAGTAAAGGACACACATGTTAATTATCCAATGATCTATTCAAATGATACTTTATTAAATTAAGTAAACAAAATAACAATCTTTACATATATAGGATGAAAAGACAATACTATAACTTAAACCATATGGTTAATAGTATATCCTAACAAAAATAATTTCACACATTATAACTTAGAGAGATGAATACGAAAAACATTGTAGCTTAGAGATACATGTCCTTAGCTAATCTTGGTTTTGCCTGAGCAAGAAATGGTAAGGGAAAAAAATGATTAATCTTAGAAGACTCATTTAAATCATTGCATGGTAAATTTGGTGGTAAATTCTAGGTAAATCCTTGAAGAAGTCTAGCAAGTAACATTGTAGTAATTGTTGAACCAAGTTTCACAGCTAGACAACTTCGTCTTCCAGTACTAAATGATAACAAACGTAAGTTTGAATCAGTGAGAACTACTTCACCAGCATCTTCCATTTTGAGGTGGCGCTCCGACTTGAACTTTAATGGATTCTCCCACACTCTAGAATTCCGAGCAAGTCCAATACAACTTAATAGCACTATACTCCCTTTAGGGATGAAGTACTTTTCACCGACGATGGTATCAGAGACAGACACATGAGGAACATTAAAAGTCATAGCGGGGTGCAGTCGAAAGGTCTCTTTCATTGTAATGACCATGACCCGTAAGGTCATTTTTAGAAATTTTGAATATTCATTTAACTAGAGTGAATTAATTGACGGTTAATTATTAAACAGCTAATTTTAGTCAATGCTTAATGGGGTGACCAAGAATTTCTTAAGTGTTGGTATGAGGTATATGATGGTTTGAATAATAGTTGAAAAGTTGGTATGAGAAAGATTGTGTGGAGTTGACATTGGACATGATTCAATAGCTTCATCTTGATGAGAAAGTACCATCAGGTTTGAAATTTGTGTTATCACCCTTGGATGAGACTCTTATTTATCATGTGATGCTTAAATATAAAGAGAGAGAGAGAGTCATAGTTTGAAATTTTTGGAGGCTATAATGTATTTGCTAAGAAGACTTTGATACTAGTGATGGTTTGAGAGTAAGGTAAATGAATGGTGTGGTTATGATGTTTGTTGATATTAAGAGTGTTGACTTCAATGGAGTACTGTGAGAAGTATGTGAGGTTTGATAAATCGAGTATGTGTAAGATTGTAATGAGATCAGGCTAGTTGATTGTGGCTGGCTAAAAATTGAGATATGAAGTCATCTATATATAATTGGTTGATATGTTCACTATGGAAAGAGTATCTTATGTTATCCGACCTTGGTTTTGTACATTTTTAGGTGACCACCTACTTCGTTTCAGACATGGTTTGGAGTGTAATTCGATGCATATGCTTGTGTGTCTTTCTACATCTATGGGTGAATTCCTAGTGGTGGATCGGATGTACCGATCCTCTTATATCCTCTTGACAAGGTGAGATCCTTGGGCAGACTTGGTCATTTCAGTTATGATAGATTTAGTGTTGTTTGAGATAGTTGAAGTATACTAGTGATTCTACATGCACAACCTTGCTTATGAGAACTTATATAAGAGCTGTGAAGAGTTACAATTGTCTAAAATTGTTGTTAGAGGTTCTACATTTTGACGTGTATCGCTTGTCGGGTGTTTACTTGATCTTGTTCTTCTTTGGGTTAGATAAGGTTGATTCTCCTTTGATTAGTACTTGATATCTAGAGATCAAATTTTTATAACTTAAGTTCATTGAAAGATTGTGTTGTGAGAAGAGAATCTTGATAAAATTGTGATGGTTAGTGCATTATGGGTGTCTGGTGGTTGGTTCAAGTTCACTTCTGGTTGTAGCCGGTATCGATTCAAAATGTTATCTTGGCTATGCGAGAAAAGATTCGTCATGATGGTTGTGTTAAGGTCCAGTGGGTTTCTGTTTAGATTGAGTTCATAGGTTAGTCTGTGGCTTGATAATCACTCTTGATTTATAAACCTTCCAAAGTTTGATTCGAAAGTTCAGTTCTTAGTAGTTAATCTTGATGGAATGGTCTTAAGGAGGAACTCACTTGGAAAGATGAACACCGTCTGGTAGGTCATAACTTAGACTTTTGGTAACGTCGATTATTCTTCCTTCTTCTTCCTTATGTTCGAGGACGAACATGATTTTTAGTGGTGGATAATGTAATGACCCGAAAGGTCATTTTTGGAAATTTTGAATATTCATTTAACTTGAGTGAATTAATTGACGGTTAATTATTAAATAGCTAATTTTAGTTAATGCTTAATTGGTCAGGTTTTTAATTTATTTATACCACTTGACCATATAGGGGAATAAATTATTAGGGTTGAGAATTTTTGTATCACAACTTAAGAAAAGAAGAAGAGAACGGAAATTACTTGTGGGAAGAGCCGACGTAGAAATCGAAAGATTACTTTCAGGTAATACGAATTTGCTATGTGTTTTTCCTTTTAAATTATTATTAAAATATGCTGGTAATTAAGGAGTTTTGATCTTCAATCCCTGCCAATATTGCTTTATTCAAACTGATGGGCAAGTATCATTTATGGGTCACTTGTTGGCAAATTTTAGTGGATAAATTATAGAGTAATTATGACCAATGATTGGGGATGATAATCCAATCAGTGGTATACTATAGTGTAAATGCACAAACAACGTTCTGCTATTAGTTCAAGCCTAAGTATCGTTCCGTAAGTTTAAGTATCATTCCGTAAGTGGTTTTGATTCCATATATTTTTTTATAATTACCATATAATTCAAGTTTTTCTATATTGAAATAGATAATTAAATATTAGGGGTATAATCTTATATAAATACCATTAGTTTTATGATATTGGAAAAAAATTTGGACTTAGCCCTAGGCTTGAAGCTTAGGAACTTGATTATAGAGTTGGGTGTTGTTAGTTTCAAAATCTTATTGTGGTCATGTACTTGAATAGATTGCATTGATTTGGAAGTTCAACGGAAGGGGAAGACTCAAGTCCCAGAGTGAATTCTTGATTGATTGAGGCAAATGGATTTCTAAACCCTTGTTAAGTGTATGAAATTTGTGTATTTCCTTGTGGTATGTGTTTGGGATTAATGGGACTTGGTGAAGGGTTGACTTGTCCACATTGACTAATTCTAATGATGAAAAAGGGGTAATAAAATGCAATGTGATTAATTGTTTGTGTGTGATGTGTTGAGAATGGTTTGAAAGACTTTGTTGAAAGACATTTTTCTAATTAAAAAAAAACTTTAAAAAATGGAATAGACCATGGGTAAGGGCGAATGATGGGGTCTCGTACCAATGGTGTGACGGGCATTAGTACAAGTACCGGTGTTATAAATGGAAAGTTTATTACTATAGAATGCGGGTTGTAATCCTAGAATGCCAAAGCATATGGGCATTAGCTGATATATTATTGACTAGATTTATTATGTGTGATTGTGTTCTTTATTGAACCCGTATACTTGTGATAGATGAGGTGATTACATATCATATTGATATTTGATTGAGATACATCATCCCTTTTATTAAAATCATATTGTGTACATACATTGACATGAGATTGAGTATAAGTTATTAGGCATGTGGAGATCGTCCATGCTGGGGATGGTGAGATGTTAAGATTATAATTTGGGCACGTGGAGATCGTCCATGCGGAATTTGTTTGATTTATGATAGTGTGTTGAGATCGTTCGCACAGACACGTGGAGATCGTCCGTGTCGGTATACGGACCTCGCGAGTCCCCCATGGGTCATGAACTCTCGATGTATTTCTGAGGAGTATCATGAATATACGGTTGAGAGAGTACTTGGTATTCTAAGACATATCATTTTATGGAGCCATATTGCATTGCATCCCATGACATCCTTCATTCTTGATGATTATGTGTTTTATTGGTGGTTGGAAAGTACTTGATATTTGATTACCTCTATTTGATGAACTTGATCTTGTGTGTTGTTGATATTGTGAGTGCCTTTTTGTGGAAGTTGTGATTGATGAATATTGAGTTTGTTGTTGAGTGTATATGTAATTTGTTAAAGTGATTGTTGTTGAGCTGGGTGCTAGGTAAATTGTGAACTGTTAGGTTGGACTGATTTTATGCAGGTTGTAGTTGTGGAGGTTCGGTTGGTGTGTAAGAAGTACCCGTATTTTATCCCCTTAGCTTGTATTTAGAAGTTTACTTGCTGAGTACCGTGTGGTTTGGTACTCACCCCTTGCTTCTACAGTTTTGTAGGTTACTAGCCCGGACCTTTGTGATATTTTCTGTTCTCCTTGTCTGAGGCTTCTTATGGAAGTTTGTGAGGTAGTTGTTTGTCATTTCAGTGAACCTTTTTACTCCTATTATGATCTTGTTCTACTGTAGAAACAATGTCATATGAGGCTTGTATTATTCTTTTGATTCAGTTGTAATACTTCAGAGGCTTGTACACGTGACAACCAGGTTTTGGGGATTTAGTTAAGTCGACTTGTTATCCGTTTTAGTAATTGTTATTGGACTTTTGTTTTATTTCCGCATTTTTATCTAAACGATTGGATTTTAGGCAGACTTGTCGGCGGGATAAGACTAGTGCCATCACATCCATTTTTGAATCGTGACATTTACGCAAGCCTTGACATAATTTAGCCTTGACAAGTCTGATTCTTGAACCCATCTATTGATCCCAACAACAGTGTTAAGTTCTTCTATAGCCTTTTTGCATTTTTACGTTTCTGCAAATGCCCATTCAACTGTATTTGAAGGATTATCCATTGTTGCCAGCATGAGTTCCTGTACATTATTTGTTTGTAACCACTCATGTCAACACTTTTTGACGAGATGAGCAATAATTTATGTTTAAATTTTATTTTTTATGATGAGTTAATACATAAGGTAGGTAGAAGGGAATGAGAATGTACTACTTATTTTGGTCAAATTTTGGAAATCAAAAGTGCATATTTTAGAGAGATGATGTGTTTGGTCAAACATTTAAGAAGAATAAGTGTTTTTGAGTAGCAACAAAAGTTAAGTATAAAGTATTGTATTAGCAAATATTAACAAAAATATTTTTTAAATTAATTAGCCAAACACAAATTGACAAAAATATTTTTTAAATTGAATAGCCAAACATAAATTGCTATGATCCTCCAAAAAAATATTTTTTATGAAGCTATAAACTCTTTCCAAAATAAGCATATTTTGAAGCTTGATCAAATAGTCTATCAATCATAAAATTAGACAAAGGTGATAAAACAATACAACTTTGTTTTATCACATGATTTATAAGTAATTGAATGTATACTTACTAGCACTTGTGCCTTAATCTCTTTAACATTCATCAATGGATTTCCATTTGTATCTTTGAGCATGATAAGAACATCAAGAATATCCTCTTCCAAAGATTTGTTGCCATCTTTCCATATTTGAATCCTATGATCAACTTCAATATCTATATGTTTTGTTGCTTTAGCATAGGCTTTCTTGATAATTGCCTTGTGACCATCCAAATAAAAAACACTTAACCATGGTAAGTAATCTGATATACTAAAACAATAAACATATTCAAGAAATGTAAAAACTGCATCAATTTGCTCCTCATCTTGTTCTATAATTCCAAATAATGATCTCTTGCTGAAAATCATATTCCTAATTACGTTCCCACAATGATATCTTGTCACTTTCCTCAAATTAATAACAAGTTGGTTGTTGCATTGATTGTAAATAAATCTATGAAGGTGGTCAGCTTCTTCGTCCCTTTTACAACGAAGCCATTGAAAAGATGTAGGTGACAACACATGAGAAGTAGAAATAATAATAAAATAATGAAAAAGTGAAATAGAGAGTGTGAATAGTAATTCTCCAAATTTGGAGAACTACTATTCAACTCTCTAAATTTGAAGAATAGAGGGTGATTTGGAGGTGGGGTGGAGTGTCATTCTCTATTTTACTCTCCAAATATAGAGGTGGGTTGGAGATGGTCTAAGAGGGCTCAAATGAACGCAGTAAGTCGACTAATTAAAATTGAATCTGCCATAGATTAAGATTATCACAACTTTTAGTGTGTATTTGTCCATTAGTCTTTCCGAATATGATTGTTAGACTCCATCTCTTCTTCTACTGGTTGACACATTCCAAAAAGGACCTCACAATTATAGAGTGACATCAACAACAACACGTAGAAAATTAGATACATCAAAGGTAGAATACTTAAAGACCAACATAAACTTGGCGCGTTTTATTCGAGTATGTTTTAAACATTGAGCATGAGTATATATTTATTGGGAGTAGTATTGAGCACATATATGGGGATGAGTTCAGACAACTCACATTCCTCATAAACCATGCAACCAAAAGGGTCGTACTTTTTAGACGATTTCTTATCGCTTTTAAGCATAGCTTAGTGGATCCACTTAATTGAGGTGTTCTATACCCCGACAAGGTATAGGACAATTCTGACAGCGTGGACGAGACGCTGTATCATCACATAGTTCGTAGTGATGGTTGTCAGTTAGAGAATCCCCCAAATAAGAGTAAAGAATAACTTATTGTATTTTTATACATCATTGAGTCAATATCTTCTATTTTATAACGCTTAAAATATTGCATCTTTTATTATTTTTTTTGCATTGGAGATGAGTTGAGGTGAGTATTTCTTCCAATCTTATTTGTTCAGTTATCTATGCTTCCAGTTCTCTTTACATGCTTGTACATTCAATGTACTGGATGTCATTCGACCTGCATCTTATTTATGATGCAGATACAGGTGTTCAGGGCCATCAACAGGCGTTTCATTGATACCATTTGCACTCCAGCTAGTTTTGGTGAGCCTCCTTGCTTTCTGGAGGGCTTCACATCTATTTTCTGCTTTGGTTAAGTTGTTGAGGGTTCTGTCCCGACATCTATTCTAGTATTAGAGGCTTCATAGTTAACTATTGAGAAGTCTCTCATTATTTCCCCTTTTTGTTGAGATGTTCTGAGTTTTTGAGATAGTTGATTGTAACTTACTAAGTATTTCCAGATGTTCATTTGAGTTAAGTTTTATTTTAGACTATAAAGTTTAATCATGCATTCGAAGCTCCCATTTTGCTTGAGTAAGTCTTCCGCTAAGTAGTCAGTCAAGCCAAGGGTTCGCTTGGGGACCAACAATGGTTCTCGAGTGCCGGCCACATCTAGAGTGTAGGCTCGGGGCATGACACTTTAACTATGAGGTTCTAATGATTCACGTTTAGGTTTTCCATGATATACTCTTTCATGCATTTTGCTAGTTTTTTATTTTCCGAATACATTCGCGTATACGTGTGTGCATTCATGTTCTCTTACCACATTCTACTGTTGCTTGTTATAGATATTAGTGTGTGCAAGTGCATATCATCTTGTGTGTCTGTTTGTACTTAATTATGTTTATAATGAGTTGTAGCTCTGAAATAGTTAAAAAATTTGGATGCAGGAAAAGCTCAATCCATAGATTTTTCACAGCATATTGGTTCACACAAAGAGACCTATGAGAAGAAAACAAAACCAATTATTAATACAATATTCATATGGCAGAGCACAAAGAGAACTACCAAGACTTGCCTCATGTAACAAAATCAATTATTAATACAACTCATGGTGCATAAAGTTGTATGTTTAGTATACATGGCCTTAGCTAATCTTGGTTTTGTCTGAGCAAAAAGTGGTAAGGTACAAAAAGGATCAGTCTTAGATGATTCAGTTAAGTCATTATTGCATGGTGCATTTGGTGGTAAATTCCAAGTAAACCCTTGAAGAAGTCTAGCAAGTAACATTGTAGTAATTGTTGAGCCAAGTTTCACACTTGGACAACCTTGCCTTCCAATACTAAATGACAACAAACATATCTTTGAATCAGTGAGAGCTACTTTGTCACCATCTTCCTTTTTGAGGTAACGCTCTGGTTCGAACTTCCCTTCCAAACTAATATATAATTAGTTTGTTTAGAAATATAGGTTATCTATTTATATAAGTCTGAATAGATATAGTAATAAACATGTGCATTTGTGATGTGCCAGCAGCCATTACACCTGTGGTCCACAGAAAATGATGGTCACATTAATATTTAATTGACTTTAAAATCTTAAAATCTCTCCGTTAAAGATATCAATGTTACGATAAAAATGAGACCATGACTAAAAGGGGGAGAAGAAGATGGTGGATATTACGATTCAAATAATTTAATTTATATGGTGATAAGAAAACATAAGAAATTACTAAATCATGGAATTCATTGCCAATTGTTGATTATGTATAATTCATATATAATTTTTAAAGTTATTAACTTAAAGAATTAAAAAAAAAAAGATGAGGATAATGCAAGAAAGTACTTGAATTAAAATCAAAATCAAAATAAAAGAAAAGTAGAAGTTGGAGAAACCGTATTTTCCTTGTAAAGTTAATCCAAAATATTACTTAAGTAGTAGTTAAAAATCTCTTTCTACAAGGAAAATTTTGTTTTTTTCATTTTATTTTATTATTATAGTAAATTAATGTTTTATCATACATGGAAATTCATGTATGTGTTTATCATGAATTAGTAGCCTCCCAATCTTCCAAAATTATGAAAATCTTTGTGATAGTTTTATAGTTCTAAATATTACTTAAATAGAACTATAAAATTTATTTTTATGTAAGGTAAAATTTTAATTAATTTAAAAGTGTTAAATATTATGATTTCTTATCTCATGTGATAAATATAAAATTCACATGCGGAATTCTTACATGAAAACTTATAACCAATTATAAGGGGGCATCATCAATGTCAAGATCGAGATATAGATTCTATCAATTAATTATTACTTTATTAATGTGATTTGTTATCATCCAATCTATCAGAAATGTGTAACCTACGAAAGAGTTTTACCTTTTGACAGATCAATATAATAAATCAAGTTACATTGATCATAACAATTATACAAGATTTAGAGTAAAAGTACATTTGATGAACTAGAGAAGTTGTTTTGTAAAATATTTCGAATATAAACTAGCATCTCTACTTGGTCCATTCAATAAACATGAATAATATAATAGCACAAGAAGTTGGAATATAGTCACTCTCATAATCAAGATCAAATTATCTTTAATCTTGTGCTACGATCATCAAGATGTTTGTCTTGTTTCATCTTTCATTGTAACATTGGTTTATAATCCATAAGAATTGATAATTTTAATTTTCAGTTTATGAGATAAGGAACTCCATACACTAAATATCTACTGTATAAGTAAAGGACACACATGTTAACCCAATGATCTATTCAAATGATACTTTATTAAATTAAGTAAACAAAATAACAATCTTTACATTTATAGGATGAAAAAAACAGTACTATAACTTAAACCACATGGATTATAATATATCCTAACACAAATAATTTCACACACTAAGACTTAAACAGATGAATGCAAAGAAAATATTGTAGCTTAAAGATACATGGCCTTAACTAATCTTGGTTTTGCCTGAGCAAGAAGTGGTAAGGTAGAAAAATGATTAATCTTAGATGACTCAATTAAATCATTGCATGGTGAATTTGGTGGTAAATTCCAAGTAAATCCTTGAAGAAGCCTAGCAAGTAACATTGTAGTAATTGTTGAGCCAAGTTTCACAGCTGGACAACCTCGTCTTCCAATACTAAATGATAACAAACGTAAATTTGAATCAGTGAGAACTACTTCACCACCATCTTCTATTTTGAGGTGGCGCTCCGGCTTGAACTTTAATGGATCCTCCCAAACTCTAGAATTCCGGCCAAGTCCAAGACGACTTAATAGCACTATACTCCCTTTAGGGATGAAGTACTTTTCACCGACGATGGTATCAGAGACAGACACGTGAGGAACATTAAAAGGCACAAAGGGATGGAGTCGAAAGGCCTCTTTTATGCAAGCCTTGACATAATTAAGCCTTGGCAAGTCTGATTCTTGAACCCATCTATTGATCCCAACAACAATGTTGAGTTCTTCTATAGCCTTTTGCATTAAAATTGGTTGATTCAACATTTCTGCAAGTACCCATTCAACTGCATTTGAGGGATTATCCACCGTTGCCATAAAGAATTCCTGAACATTATTTGTTTGTAACCAATCATGTCAACACTTTCAAACTAGATGAGCAATAATTTATGTTTAAATTTTATTTTATATGATGAGTTAATATATAAGGTAGGTAGAAGGAAATGAAAATGTACTAGTAAGTTTGGCCAAATTTTGGAAATCAAAAGTGTATATTTTAGATAATTGATGTGTTTGGATCAAAATATTTAAGAAGAATAAGAACACAACTTTGTTCACATGATTTATAAGTAATTGAATATATATATATATATACTTACTAGCACTTGTGCCTTAATCTCTTTAACATTCATCAATGGATTTCCATTTGTATCTTTGAGCATGATAAGAACATCAAGAATATCCTCTTCCAAAGATTTGTTGCCATCTTTCCATGTTTGTATCCTATGATCAACTTCAATATCAATATGTTTTGTTGCTTTAGCATAGGCTTTCTTGATAATTGCCTTGTGACCATCCAAATCAAAAACACTTAACCATGGTAAGTAATCTGATATACTAAAAGAATAAACATATTGAAGAAGAGTAAAAACTGCATCAATTTGCTCCTCTTGTTCTTCTATATTTCCAAATAATGATCTCTTGCTGAAAATCATATTC